>NDGN011350025.1:0-19612 GCA_002564285.1 Tympanoctomys barrerae | reverse complement strand
GTCATTTCCCTTATCAAAAAATGTAAGCCGGGGCCGGAGAGATGGCTCAGTAGAATAAGTGCTCTTATTGGACCACAGGCAGCCAAGGAAAGGCTGGCGCCCCGAGCCCCTTCTTCCCAGAAGACCCCAGTGTAGAAAGGCTTTGGCACATGCTTTTCAGTTTCTCCCCTTACTTTTCTAACATTAACTTCTAGTAAAAAGAAAGCCACTCTCTGGAAAAGCAGTGCTTTCTTCAAATTGGTATTTACCACTTCCTTTGGCAAAATGGGTATTAATTAAGTATCTAGCAAAATAATCACTGACAAGTGCTTGCATTCAAAGGAAAGGAGGTGTTCCAACAGGAAGTGTTGGCGCGCAGGGAGTTGGCAGATTACGTTTCAAAGTGCTGACTGAAAGAGCGAACCTGTTTTCCAGGAGCACATGATTCGCGAGGACGCCAAGGGCCTGACACCCAGGCAGTGTGCCATCGTGGAGGAGGTGCTGGCCACCATCAAGGTGAGTGGGGGAGTCCTGGAGCTCGGCCACGCCCCCACGCCGCGCCGAGGCTGCCGGAGGGAGCCAAAGTTTCCATCCAAGTGTGGGAGAGGAGGAGGCCCCTAATCACACCCAGGGCACGCGCTTTTGTGCCTAATGCTCTGTCCCTGAGATGCACTTTACGCTTCTGTTGTAACTCGGGAGTTAAAGATGGACACACATCTCCAGAACCTGGTTAACCAGACGGCTCAGGGAGGCTGGAGGTTAACAGTTTCCTCTGCTGCTTTCTATGCTAGCTGAAATGGATTTTAAAATAGCCCCTCTCTACTCTGCCTGTGTCCGCAAGTCTCCTTTAGCTCTACCTATCGCTTATGCGCGTGTGGTTCTTGACCCACTCTGCGAGCCAGCTGCAGCACCTCGCAGGTCCTCTCATTTGCTGATGGCTGGCAATAGTTTGGCACGGTCCATAGTTGCACTGCCCGGGATCCCCTGGACAGCAGCGGGGACGGCGTCTGCCCTCCCACCTGCTTTCTGCTGCCTCTGATGGCAGATGCTTGCGAGACCCACGCCGTGAGCCGGAACTTGCGCTGGGCGCCAGTGACGTCACGGGGAGCAGCGGCAGCGCGGCGCAAAGGCTTCATCTCCGGGGCACAGCCCACTGGCTGGGGATTCGGGCGGGTCCTCGGGGTCAGTGAGGGCTTCCTGGCCAGCGACACCCTTCAAGCCTGCGGGTCAGGGCCGCTGCTCTGAACTTCAGCAACTGCTGGCTGGATAACGTGCCTAAGAGCCCAGATGAAGCCGCTTCTGCTGAGTCCCCAGGAGATCTCCGGGCCTCGGCAGTGCTGGGGGGAATGGGGAGAACCGGTGTAGTTTTGAGAAGTGCTGTGTGCTGTCATGTTCTGTCCTCATCCCTAAACTGTGCCGCCTGGAACCCCGTCCCGGCTAGGCAGACGTGGCCCAGGGCAGGTGTGGTGGGTGCTGCTCTCTTGGGGGTCTCCGGGCTTATTCCCATAACAAAGTCCTGAACCACAGTGGAAGAGAAAGCTGTCTAACCTTCGTAACATCTCTGATTTCTAAGAGTTTCTGGCTGCAGGACACACACCCCTGGACATCTGTCCACAATTTGGGGGATACCATGGAATATGACCTTGGAAACCCCAGAAAAACTATGACTTGGAAGCCTTGAAGAGAAGAATGCGGCTGCTTCACTGAACTGGAAGATTTCTGAGGAAAGAGCAGGCTTTGCAGGAGACAGGACAGGACTTGGGCCACAAAGGCAAAAACCATCTACTTGTTCTTGAGGCTTCCTTGTACCTACGGGAGGGTGTGTTTCCTGCCCCAGCCACTGTCCTGGAGGCCTCTGGGACAAAGAGGGCTGGCCACAAAGTGAGAACAAAGGGGAGGCCGGGCTTTGCTCCAGGGGGGAGCCCGAGTGTCTGCCTGGAGCCACAGGTCAGAACATCAGCGCCTTCCTCCTCCTGAGCCAGGCTTCCAGGTCGTTCTGTGAAAGGCTCCCGAGGGACGTTCAGTGGCTGGGAGATCTGTACCCACAGAAATGACCTCTATGTCTCTTGAGTGCATTTTATACCAGGAGAGGCGGCAGGACAGAATCCCAGACGAGGCGAGCAGGGCCAGAGCACAAAGGTGCTGAGAGCGGAAGCTGCTGCTCAGGGACGCAGACAGCAGGCCAAGGCGGCTGCAGCCCTCAAATGCGAACTCCAGGTGCCCACTGACAAAGCCCGGCGCTGTGCAGAGCCGGGAATCCCTGTGCTGGCCAGTATGGCCCGGCCCCAGGGGCTCGGTTGGCCTGGGCCTCGGTGCCCACGGCTCCATGCTTGGCTCCACTCTTTGCAAGGGACCAGAAGAGACAGGAAGAGTTGTTTTCATTTTCCTTGAGCTGGAGAATGTGGAGGGGGGAGGTCTGCAGTAGCAAACACATCCCACCGCCGGGCCAGGCTGCGCTGTCGCCTCACCATTACAGTGAGCTGCACACCAGCAAGAAGTCCCTCGCTGAGGGCAATCTAAGAGTGGGGCACCGGAGCTTCTGTACGCCTCCCTCACGTGCGGGAGTGGAATATTCACAGAGGCCCTGAACAGAAGGCCAGGACGCGCCTCTTGCCGCTCCTCAGCACCTGCTGTGGAGCCCCAGCCTCCCGGTGCACTGTGCTCTGCTGGGCAGCTCTGTGCATGCGGTGCAAACCCAGGAGAGCGGCTGGCTGGGCGCAGGCCGCTCCCTCCTCTGGAAGGGAACTTTCAGGGTCTCGGGTGGGTGTGGAGGAGTCCATGGGTGTCCGTGGGTGGTAGGCCCTGCCCAGCCTGATATCTCACAAAGACGAGGACAAAGGCGGGAAGCTTGCTTCACAAACGTCTCATTGAGGTAAAACTTGAAGTTATCACCCGGCTGGTGCAATGTGACTGCAAATCCATCGCGGCAGTCTGGGGTGGTGGGAGGGCAAGGGGGTATAAAGGGGCCTCCGTTCCCAGGAGAGCCACACGTTCAGGCTGACCACAAGTGCAGAATGCGAGGAAGGGTCCTGGAGCACGCGGTGGTCTCCAGGGGTGGAAGGCTGATGCCATGGCCGCGGTCCACGCACCAGGGGCTGTGCAGCTGGTATGTGGCGGCCCCCAGACTCCTCCCCGCCTCTCCGGATGACCGTGATGACCGTGCCAGCCCCAAGGGCCCGGGCCCACACACCGCTGTCGGTCCATCTCCCACAGCCTGGATCCTCCAAGGCGGTGCGATCTACGCGGAGGGTCGCCCGCTGGAGCCGCACCCCTCCTGAAAGCGGAGAGGGCTCCGCCCCTCGCAGGCTAATTCAGTTTCTGCTACACCTGAATGGGAACTGGAAAGAGCTGTTACAAAGTGCCATTTTCTTTATCTGAAAAATGAGATTTTTTTTCCTGTTTCTCTTATTCTTCACAAAACTACAGGAAATAAAGCACTTTATTTGTGATTTTTAGAGATAAAGAGAATTCTGCTAAGGAAAAAACCAGGATAAATACCGTCTGCCTGCTTAGCAAGCCATTCTTTCTACCATCTAAATAAAATTCTCATTATGCTTCATATTGCGGTACACTGTTTATCTTTCAAAAATCTATTTTTCCTGATGTAGGGGAGCGTGCTGGTGTTTCCTGACAGGACTGCAGGCATCCTTTGCGGCTTCTCTACAGTTCTGACAGCTGTTTCTTTCCCACCCTCCCTTTTGCCTCAACATTTGCATCCCACTTTCAGCAAATCCCCGCGGACAGCTCCCTGCGCAGGCTTAGAGGACACCCTTCTAAGGACAAATGCAGTATGGAAGCCACGTTTTCCTTCCTGAGCATTTCTTGTGCACAAGACTCTGGGCAAAGAGCTGGAGGTGGCTTTGAGCTGCACCTCTTGTCCCTTGTGAAGTAGCCAGGTCTCGCTGGTCCAGGGGCCTGCTGCACACCGAGAAGTCACGTGGCTGCCCCAAGTCTCTTCTGTGTGCCAACCGGGAGCTGCCACCTAGCGCTCCTTCAGCCTTTCCTGTGGCTGAGTCTTCCCCACGTCCAGCCTCAGCCACCGGCAGGGCGGTCACTCCTCCGGATGCAGCAAATTCCCAGGCTGATGGATGCTGCACTCCTTGGCCTGTCACCTACCTCCTCCTCTGAGTTACCAGATGTTCCTTATGGGGGAAGACTCCCCCCACCCCCGTCACCTACAGAACACTCAGCACTGCTTCTGAACTCCTCAGCACATTATCCCAATTCCTTTGCTTCACTGATCGTGCCCGCTGTGTCCCTAGGCTTCTCTCCGTCTGCCTCCGCGTCCGCCGCCTCCTCACTCACGGCTGCTGCCCACAGGAAGCCTTCAGATGCTTTCTGAGCTGCTGTGCTGCAAACGAGGGGGCATTTTGTTTTGCCTACAGGATGAATTTTAAATAGTGCAAAGACTTTACTTGTGATGATTTCAAAAGATGCCAAGAGGCAGTTGCTGAGGCTGGACAGGAGCAGGAAGGGGCCTGGCCGCAGGCAAGGGGCGACATCAAGGGGCCAGACATGCAGCTCAAAGCCGCCTTCAGCTCTTTGCCCAGAGTCTTGTGCATAAGAAATGCTAAGGAGGAAGAACATGGCGTCCAAACTGCATTTGTCCTCATGTTTAGTTTAAACCATTTATAATAAGAAATGCAGGTTGCTAGAGGGCTGGACCTACTACTTTATATTTTGAGAGGAAGCTTGGTGTGGCCACTGCCTGGTGTCACAGACATCGACACCAGATCTTGCAGCCTGCATATTGAGGTCCACATGGCAAGGGGTCTGCGTGGAAGCAGCTAGCATTCTGTGTACGTCAAACTTTATCATGAAGTACGCGGAGGACTGTTCAAGGTTGAAGAATTATCGTCGTCTTCAGAGCTCAGGCCACAGTAGCTGCCTGCGGGAGGAGGTCGCACCCTTCGGCACCGCTCGCGGTGGCCTGAGTCTTCCTGAGCTGGGGGCCGGGGCTGCAGCCAGGCGGGCCCGCCAGGCCGGCTTTCCCTTGTGGAGTGCTTGGTTGTGTGTCAGGCTGAGAAGTCACAGTGTGACTAAACTGCCTTAGCAGTGCCACACCCCGCCTGGAGCAGCTGAAGGGGAAGGCGAAGGAGGACAGACGGCTTCTGCTCGCAGCAGCTCCGGCCTTCGCCTGCAGCTTGGACGTCGTCTCCCGGCTTCGGGCTCAGACTCTCCTCCGGCTTCCGCCTTGGTCCTCCGGCTTCCGCCTAGGCTCAGAGTCTTCTGTCGCAGACCCGTCAGCCTCCTGATGAGGCCTTGCAGGGAACGCTGCAGTGAATCCTTCAGTCTCCAGCGTGCGGACGCCCTCTGCACACTTCCACATCCGGCTGGCTGCCCTCGTAAGCCATCTTGTAATCTCTTACACACGTGCACGTCTTGTGCTCTGTGTGTTCCTCTAGTAAAGCCGTCACTGACGCACTTCATGGGCCTCCCCCAGCTTGCACACTCTAGAGGGGGCTGACCTGTGTCTCACAGCTGTCTCCTCCTCCCTTTGCCTCCACACTCCACCAGCTGAGCTGCTTAGCAGGGGAATGAAGGGAGTCCAGGCCTGCCAGCTGTGCTCACGGGGCCTGTCCTTTGTGCCGTGATCTGTGCTCCAAGCTCCGAAGTGGAACTCTGTGGGGCTGCACCTCGGTGACGTTTTATTGTCTCAGAGAATTAACTTTTTCATCAATACTTGGGCAGAGATGGAAAGACTTCAAGTTTTTTTCAATAATTAGAAAATAATCAAAGTAATAAACATGTTGTGACATACCACAGTCCCTTCTGGCCTGCTGTAGCTTCTCCTGCTCTGTAAACAGTGAGCAGAATGACAAGGGATAAGAACTGGCTCTGGGGTGCAGGTCCTTCCTCAGCGCCCTGGCCTTCAGCTTTCTTGTCTGCACAACGTGGGTGATAGCTCTTGTCCCATCGCATGTGCAAGGCGGCTGTACACAAGGGTGAGAGGATGCAGCCTCGGAAAGAGCTGGACAGACACACGCACCGGGGCCAAGTCCATATACAAACTCCGCAGCAGCCTCCCCGTTTCTCTCTCTCACTTCCAGGCTGCCAGGCTCGTCGAGCTAAGAGGAACTAGCCTGGTGGCTGGTCAGCCTCGGATGCCTTTCTCTCTCAGGAGTGGTCTGCTCAACCGACAGCGCTCTCCTTATAATTCGGGCTCCAGGCGGGCCCTGAGTCTCCAGCACCTGTTAAGAAAGGCTCCTCCTCCGGAGTCTCTCAGTAGTCACCACCAGAAGCCTTGCGTGGTAGGACGGTCAGGGTCATGGGGCGAATCTCAAGGCGGACAGGCTGAAGCGAGCAGGATTTTCCACAGCAGCCACAGAGGAGCCAGAACCAGCCACCGTGCACCTCAAGTAACTGGTTTGCATTTCTATGGGCAAAAATCAAACATGTTGTTAGCAATTTTCTACAATTTACAGTTTTTAAACAGCTCAAAGACAATGAAAAGGGAAAACACCTTGGGTCCAATACACAGAACACCCACTAAATCTTTTTGCCCACTTCCCTGAGAAGTACAAAAGCCCACTGTATCACCCCTCCTCTGCCTTCCTGTCGCTCCCAGCACCTGTGCTGAGGTGGGCCAGGAGCTGGCTGACCTGCGGTCCACAGGCGCCCCCTACACCCGCCACTCCCCAGCTCTTCCCTGTCCCTGCTCCATCTACACCGGCATCGTGTGCTGGCCTGGCAACCCCTTCTGGTGGCAGCTGGGCTCACCATGGAAGCAAAGCAGAGTGTACCCAGCCTTCAAGTTAGCGAGGCCAGGCCTCTCGCCTCCACTCGCCCACTTATGATTTTCCACTCAGATATTTCACATGTCTCTTGAGGAAAAGCGCCCATTTCCATCCCTCAAGGCACTTGCAGCAAGCTCAGGGTCCTGGCCTCTGAGTGCTGTCTCTGTGTGAGGCTGAGAAGGACAAAACAGGCAGCAATTTTAAACATCACGTTTGTTTGCTTCCTCCCAAGGCTTTGTGCCTGCCTCCTCCCCACAGCCGTTGCCTCCACTTGCGCTTACGCCCCACACACAGCTGGTGTCCTCAAAAACCTCTGGACCAGGGGGCTTTTCCAGGGGAGCAGAGTGCAGCCGTGGGGTCCCCTGAATGGCTGCCTCCATTGCTTGCCTCCTCTGCCACCCCGAGTCTCCTCCAGGGCTGACTTTCAGGAACACTCTGGAGCTTGAGCTGCCTGGAGTATTTTATTCCTTCACACCTCCCATTGAACGCTGGGATAATTTTGAGTTTTCAGTTCATTGTTCATCAAGAGTGGGGCAAGGGGTAACACATATTCAGTGGACAAGTCAGAATCCTCATCCACATCTTCAGATCTGGAGCCGCACTGACCGGGGACCCGACTTCCCCCAGCACCGTGGCCCAGGACGAGAGGGAGCCGTTCTCCACCCGTTACCCACGGGCTCTTGGAGGAAGCACTTGTAGTTCTGCTGCACCCTCTTCCTGGGCACGCTGCCCTCCCAGGAGCTGTCTGTGCGTAAGACCGCAAGGTGCGAACATCGCGCAGTGATTGCATCCATTGGCTCTGCTCAGGCATCTCCTCTCCCTGAGACATAAACTGAAACCTTTGGGGATCGTTGAATGGCAATAGCAAGCAGCAAAATAGAAAGGAGGGCCGGCGTGTTGTACGATGCTTGTCAGACCACAGGCTCCAGGAGGTCAGTGGAGCACATCTACTTCTGCACCTTCGCGTGACTTTGTGACTTAAGGATGGGCGAGACAGAGCTGCAGGCCCCTGGCGAGAATCCTAAACTAGCATCTGCAAGGCTAGTGTCTGCCGAGGCCTGACGGCGCAGGTGTGGTTCTCCTGCCCTGAACACAGGCACGTAAGGGAGCTGGCAGTGAACAGCTGGACTCTCATTCTGCAAGGCTGCTGCCCAGGAGCATCCTGACCCTGCGGGGTAACCCGAGCTGGGATGGGTGGCGAGCCTCGGGCCGGCCTGAGCCTCACGTCCTGAGACCCTGCTTGGACGATGGCGCGTCAGCACTACACGGTGCTGGTCCTTGGCTGCGCTGCAGTGTTTCTGAGCTTTGCTATCAGGAGCAAAGCCCTTCCTCCAATACTGCTTATGTGGCCTTCCTTTTCTTTTCAGCAATACTTCCACGCAGGAGGAAATGGCCTGAAGAAGAGCTTCTTGGAGAAGAGCGCGGACCTCCAGTCTCTGAAGTACGCTCTCAGTCTGTACACCCAGAGCACGGACGCCTTGGTAAAGAAGTTCATCGACACTCAGACTTCGCAGAGTGAGTAACGCCTCTGACCTGAGGCCGGGTAGACGGCGCACCACGCTGCGGTTCAGCCTGGTTACTAGCGTTGTTTGGGGCAGGCGGAAACCTCACGGAGAATGGAGGGTTGTGGTTAAAGCTGTACCAGCTGGCTGCAAGGCGCACGCTTGTCCGTCCAGCACTCTGGGAGGGGGAGGTGGAACCCGAACTCCAGTCCAGTCCAGACACCTCAGAGACTTAGTAAGACCTTGTCCCCAAATAAAGACGATAAGTGCTGGAGAGATGGCTCATGTGAAGGCTCTGGCCTCCACTCCCAGTACCACAAAACACAAAACCAGAATTTAGCCTTTATGACAATGCAAAGAACATGAACCTGATGGGTTCACAGGGAGGAGGAGTAAGGCCCCTGGCTGTGCGGGGGCTCTGCACCCTCATCAGCCAGCACCCCGAGGAGGGCTGCAGGCCGGCGGGCCACATCCCTCCTCAGCAGCCTGCCTGGGCCTCGGCCTCCCCTTTGCTCACCTGCCTAGGGCCCAAGGCTGAGGCGTGGGAAGCCGCTCCTGTTCCACAGGGCCGGTGGCCGCCCTGGGCTTGCAGGGCTGTGCGAGGCTCTGGTGACTCAGAGGGGGCCTACTGCACGCTCTTTCCCCATGTGTCCTGACACTAGGAGTAGAGAGCTAAGGATAAAATTTTATTTTTCTTTTCTTTTTAAAAATTTGTGTTTCACGTCTCTTTCTCTTTTCTGTTTTTCATTGTCTCTGCTAGGTTGACGGTAGTATTATATGAAAAAAAAGTCAATTACTGCTCATTAAATTATTTTGGCTATGTTCAGGCAAAAGGATATAGTTTTATATTGAGTTTGACTTAAGTTTTTCATAAATGAGCTTTTTAGCATGGAAAATCTTATTGTACTTTGCTCCATTATTCTTTCTTTTCTTCCGTCCCTGCTGTCTAATTTTTACCTGACTTTCCTCCTCCTCCTCTGTTCTCTTCCTGGAACAGAGTGAGAGTTATCTTATACCATAGTTGCAAAAAACAAACACGAGAGAGAGACAGACAGACAGGCAGGCAGAGACAGAGACAGGTTAGAGGTCTTTCAAGTCCCATTGGAAATCTATAAGTCACAGAGTTCAAACAAGAGCTATGTATTAGAAAACCAGCCTCTTTTCCTGTCTCAAACACTGGAAAATGTGACTGAGGGTCTCTGTGGAGTCGTTGTGAGCTTGTGGTACTGAGCTCGGTGCCCGAGAGCGATGCGCTTCCCATGTCAGCAGGGCACTGCCCCACCGAAACGCATCTTCCCCCACACTCCCCACGCAGCGGTCCTCGCCCGCCTCCCCTCTGAGCCAAGTCTTGGCTGCAGGGCAGTTCCTTGCAGCACAGGGCCTCAGGTGTGCAGTGGTTTTGTTCCTGGTAGACATGTGGCAGCGACCTGGAAGGGCTGGTTTCTGGGGTGATAGTTGCATTACTGGAATGTTGTAGGGGAGTAGACCCCATTGGTGTACACAATAGCCCTGAACAGCAAGAACAGGGTACTTTGGAAATGGCAGCAGTGGGAAGCTGAGCCAGGAGTGATATATATGTGTTATAGAGCGATATGTGTTAGGCTATTTCCCATTCCTGGGACTAAATACATGAAACCCACAACGTAGGGGCATTTGGCTCATGGTTTCGAAGGTTCAGTCCATGGTTAGCTGGCTGTGAGGCAGGGACATCAGGTGGAAGAGCATGGGAGGGAGCCGCCCACACGTGGCCTCGAAGAAGAGGCCAGAGAGGAGGGGCTGGGGAGGGACTGCGATCTTCAAGTCGCCCCCGTGGCCCTTTCCTCTTCCGAGGCCTGGGCAGCTGGGCACACGCCAGTGGTCCACCTGGTCACAAAGGTGGCAGCCTCTCTGACCAGTCTCCTCTTCAGGGTCTCTGAACACAGACCAGCTTGCCATCACGTTACCCAGCTGGAAAGGCAGAACTGTTCATGTGAGGAGACAGGACGGAGCAGACTGGGGCGTGAGAGTACAGGGAGAAAGGCACTCGCAGGCGGAGCTGCGGCGCAGGCCTCCGCACGCACTGGCTCCCGCTGCTGGCGCAGCAAGTTCGTCCACAGGGCATTTGGTAGGAAAAAGTGCTTATCTTGCTCTTGAAGCGAGATGTACCAGATCAGCAATGATTGTGATCAATACATACTATGCAACGGGCCTCCGATTTCTCTGTACCAGTCAATTTGAGGCAACATTTATAGAAATTACTTTAGTATTTATGACTTCCAGATATTCTTCCTTCAAAAGTTGGCTTGGTGGTTTAAATTGAATATTTAGCTTGAAAAATTCCCCTTTTTTCATTGCTCCTCAGGATAAGTTACTTAAAGCTTTAGCAGCTATGTAAATGATTTCTTGCTTCGTGATTATATCATAAGGAGGTTTTCCTAGCAGTCATTTCACCATCGCAGAGGCTCTTTGAATATTTCATGTGGGAGCAGACAGTGACAAATGAACAAAATTTGAACACATTAAGTGGTTTTTTCAGTGGATAGCACAGTGCGGCGTGAGATGCACAGTGATGGATTGCTCGGCTGTCCCCGGCTGCCGCCTGCCGCCTCGGCCGGGCTTTATTACAGACAAGGAACATGAATCACAAAGGCTCTGCACAGAAAAGAGATACTTCAGTTAAAGCGCTCCTGAAAAGAAAACTAAGCTTTCATAGGTGGCGACTAGGTGAATTAAAATGTATGCGTGGAAGAGTTTTGTTCTGTGACCTGTCCTCTTCTTCATCTCTTGTGAGTAAAATCTTTGAGTCTCTGCTTATTCAAAGTTTTTTTACAATTTAAATCAGATCATGTTGGTCATTTTGATAGCCTGGATTCTGCAGAAGTGGAGTAAAATGCATTTCCATTTGAAGCCAGAGGCAGAAAGCTGGGGGCTTTTGTCCTGCCATCTATGAGCGTGTCACCGCGGAGTCGTTACACTGTGTGAATGTTGCGTGTCATTGCTCGATCTCATTTTTATAAGTGGGACAATTTCTGACATTATCTAGAATAGTGCATGAAAAATTCAAATATATATCTATTCAAGCACACTTTTATTTTCAGCAGTAAAGTGTGAAGCTCTCTGGAGTGCAAGGCTTTTGAGGGTCACCTTACTGGTGAAAGCATTAATTATCCATATTATGTTACTTCACTGTTGAGAACTGGCGCTGGTAAGGCAGTGAGTCTGGCCCGGGGCTCGGCCGGCACACCCCTGGGGCTGCCCCTGGCAGGGTACCAAGGACATCAGCTAACATGGTGATGTCGTGAGAGGTGCACGGACTCCTCGGCCTGACAGTGGCAGGGAAACAGGGTTAGAGGTGCTTCTCTCTGGCAGGCGAGCCCCTCCAGAGCTCTGCCCTCCCAGCCAAAGACCTGTGTCCCTGTCCTGGCGCTAGGCACTTCGAACCTAGCAGCACTGCCTCTGTCACAGAAGGTGAGCACGTCTCTGGACTGGTCAGGGGAGACAGGAGGAGGCTTGACCCAGCTTCGGCCACTCGGAAGGCTGGGCCTAGCCAGAGCCGCCCACGCTGACTGCAGGCCGCTCTGTGAGGCAGGTGTGCAGTGGTTCCAGGGCAGGTTTCTCTTTCGGTGCTGGGTGAGGTCACGGTGAAGCCAGGCAGGGAGCCACCTGCTGTGTGCCACTCCCCTCTGAGCCCACAGAGCTGTGACACTGAGTGGAGACACCAGGTTACAGATGGTCAGAACGAGTAAGAGGCTGAGCCACAAGGCTGCAGCAGAAAGGAGGCCTCCACTCACGTGGCATCTCAGCAGTGAAGAAAGCCTGTGTCCTCCTGGGAGCCTGGACAGACAGAAGCATGAGGCATTGGCAAACATTCGGGGTAAGCTGTGCATGAGGCCTCAGGAACTGCCCCGACCCGTGTGCTGGCTCCCTACCGGACACACTCCCAGCTAGGAAGGTGCAGTCCCCTGTTTCGGTGTTGGCGTGAATGCTTCGGAGTCTAGCAATCTGTGCAGGGCTGCCTGAGCTAGCAACTCAGTGCAGGCTTTCATCTTGGCCCTGTGGCCAGACTCGGCTTGGGTCGCATGTTCCTGCATTTTCTATTTAGCATTTTCCTCGTGTGTCTCTAAGGCTAAGCCTGGAGTAAATAACTATGAAAATGAACACTGCTATGCATTTTCAACACAAACCCACCCTGACATCTGGCAGCCTGACTCGGAACCACGCACCTGGCCGCTGGCTGCAGTCCTGGTACCTTGGCATGCTCTGCTCCCACGTGACCCCTGAGCAGCCTACAGAGTCAGGTGGGTCTCTGGCGTGTGGCTGACACGTCCTTGATGCCCCGGTTAGCACCCTCCTAAAGGCGGCTTCGCCACTGCTCCCAGGAGCAGCCCACACCATTACCCAGCTGAGGGCAGCAAGGAAACTGAGCAGGTGAGGCTGGCGGGGGACAGCTGGAGGCTGAGGCACGCATGCCCTTGGGAGAGGCAGCAGGCTCGGCGGGGACAGGGACAGAGGTTGGGCAGCCTCAGGGTGTGGCTGGGCACTGCCGCAGGTGAGAGCTGTTGAGTTCCAAAGGTCATGGCCTAAGTTTTCTTTACAGGACTCCAGCACAAAGCGGCGGCGTTCACTTGTGTGGCACATGGTGGTAGAGGAGGTCGTGTGTGCTGCCTGCTCGCAGCTGCGCTTCAGGAGACCCTAAATGGCCAGGGGTTCATCACTGAGTCATAATTTTGTGGAAAAAAACATATAGACAGGATATACTTTGCTATGCAAAGTAAGTCTAATCGATCAATTACCAAGATGTAATTAAAAGCAGTAGATTCCGAAGTCCTCCAGGAGCTTGCCCCTAATCTATAGGTTGGGGAAAAAAGACCGTTACATTTTCCTTTCTGGATTGGAAGGATCTCGCTGTGACAGGGAGGACGACTTTGGTGAGGAGCTGCCCGAGCTCTGGCTCCATGGTGAGCTGAGATAGAGAGGGCTGAAGGGGCGACCCGTGGGGTGCGAGGAGGAACCCCTCTGCCTCCTCCTCGGGAGCTCCGCCTCTTCCTCGGGAGTTCCTCATCTTCCTCGGGAGCTCCTCCTCCTCCTCGGGAGCTCCTCCTCCTCCGGAGCTCCGCCTCCTCCTCGGGAGCTCCGCCTCTTCAGGAGCTCCGCCTCTTCCTCAGGAGTTCCTCCTCCTCCTCGGGAGCTCCTCCTCCTCCTCAGGAGCCCCTCCCCCTCCTCCGGAGCTCCGCCTCCTCCTCGGGAGCTCCGCCTCCTCCGGAGCTCCGCCTCCTCCTCGGGAGCTCCTCCTCCTCCTCGGGAGCTCCTCCTCCTCCTCGGGAGCTCCTCCTCCTCCTTGGGAGCTCCTCCTCCTCCGGAGCTCCTCCTCCTCCTCCTCGGGAGCTCCTCCTCCTCCGGAGCTCCGCCTCCTCCTCGGGAGCTCCTCCTCCTCCGCCGTTCCCATATGCTTCTGCTTTTGACTTTCCAGAGTCTGATGAGAACGTAAACCAGGGGTTAGAATCTGTGGTTTGGAAATCTTTGGGAATGCTGCACGTCAGAACGTGTTCTTCAAATCACGGCGTCTAGAGAGGGACACTGGACTCCCCCGGCTTCACACCGCCTGCCTGGTTTGGCTCCCAGGAAGGGTCTGCAGGATAGTGCAGGCCACCTGTTCACACACCGCCAGGCTCCCCTCCCAGGTGGGCCCAGCAGGGGGCTCCCCGCCCTTAAGCCTTATTATTAAGAGTTTCTCTTAGGAGGAGGAAGGTGACCAGTGTGCAGCAGCGTAGAACAGGAAGCCCTCGTCCTCAGAGCTCAGGACTGAGCCTGTGTGTCCGAGGGCAGAACTTCCTCTTGTGGACAGAATCATGCGGCAACGGGAGCCCCTCAGTCTCTGGGCCATGTGGCCTGTGGGGCCTCTGCTTCCCCACCCAGAAGAGGGAGGGAGGCTCGCTCACTCTGGGCCTGAGAGGAGGCACGTGCGCTCGGGGGTCCCTTGTGTTTGGAGGCTTGAACGTGGCTGTGCAGTTGCCGGGTCTTCTCCCATTCTGGGGGCACTGTCTCTGCTCCGTCAGTCTCTGTGGGTGTGCACAAGCCGAGGCTCTTAGCTCAGGGAAACCCCACTGGTTTTTGCCCTTGTTGCTTGTGCCTTGGAGGTCCCGAGCCCCAAAGCCCTGCCCAGGCTAGCTCTAGCGCGTCCCCGGCTGCTTCCTACCATGACTTCGTAGCTTCACGTCTCACATTTGATTATAGTCCACTCTGAGTTGATTGTGATGCGTGAGGAGAGACAAGAACCTGATCCTGGTCATCAGTGTCAGGACACCTGGTCCCCAGCCCCGTCAGGGAAGGGGCTGCCCCCACTGTGGTTCTGGGTGCCGGTGTGGAAAACCAGGTGGCTGTGGCCAGAGGCCGGGAATCCTGGGCTCAGCGGTGCTCTGTTGCCTTGGCCTGGATGTCCGTTTTCATGTCACAGCTGTGCCTTGTGACAACGCCCACACCTTCACAGTATATACTGAAGTCTGGACAGCACGATGTCTACAGCTTTTTTATCTGCATGTCTGAGAAGTTTTGTGGTTCTATTCTAACTTCTAGATTGTTCCTTTTTTCAGGCTCTGGGCCTAGTCACTGGCTGAGGATCTCTGAGGTAGTGTGGATGTCCCACTCTGAACACACGACACCTGCACACCGTCGTGCCCGGTTTCTGCCATCAGTGCTGTGGAGTTTTCGGCGTAGAGATCTACCTCCTTGGCTAAGTTTAGCCAAGATTTTTATGGGTGTTTTTCTGGTAGCTATAAAAAGTGGTGCTGTATCTGACTTCGCAGACAGGCCAGCACGATGTGCCGGAGTGCCACTGGCTTTTGTGTTGACCGAAGATCCTGCTACTTGCTTGTGCTTGGTTATTAGGTCTCACAGCTTTGCAGCGTCCACAGGAGCTTAGAACACTAGGTCACCTGCAGGCAGACACGACTGACTCCGCCCTCAGAGTGTGCGGTGCCGCGCATTTCCTGCCTGATCGTGCTGGCCGGCGCGTCTAGTGCTGTCTTACAAGGGTAGAGACCGTACCATGCCCTTGTTCCAGTCCCTGGGGAGCATACTTGACCCCCCAGACTCGGTGAGGCGCTGACTGGTGGTTATCAAAGCAGCTCCACGTGCTGAGGAGCATTCCCACACCGTTACCATGAAAGTGGCCATGTGGAGGACTGTCAGGTGCTTGGTCCTGAATCTGCAGGAGTTATCATAGGTCTCTTTGTCCAGGTGGGGCATCCTGTTGATTGATGTGTTTACTGGAGCATCCTTGGATCCCAGAAGGGACCCCCTGGGATCGCAGGAACCGATCCTTTGTGCTGTTGGATTTGGCTTGCTAATATTTTGTGTTAATTAGTGGTGCTAGTCTGTAGTTTTCCTTTTTGTTGTGTCTTTGTTTGTATCAGGGCAATAGTGGCTTTATTGGATTTGTTTGAAAGTATGCTCTCCTCTTTGGTATTTTTTTAATGTATTTTAGTACAGGGTCTCACTCCACAGATCAGACTCATGGTGATTCTCCTGTTTTCAGCCTCCCAAGTGCTGGGATTAGGGGTGGTGCCACCACACCCAGTCTTAGTCCCCATCTCAGCGCGTCCCAGGGACAGGGCCAGCACGGCACACCAGGGATTGAACGCTGTCTCTGCACCTGCTGAAGCAGGCGCTTTAGTCCACTGAGCTGTCTGGCCGGCCCTCTTCTTTGATATTTTGAGATAGTTTGAGAAGAGTTAGTACTAGTTCCTTAAATCTCTCACACAGTTCAGCAGTGCAGTTCCTGACTCGGGTTCCCCACCTGCATCGGTGTCCTTGCTGGTGAAGAGCCTTCTGCAGACAGCACGTAGTCAGGTCTTGTTTTTTTATATGTACAAGGTTATTAATCAGTGGGGGCTTCTGACATTTTGTTGTTTCCTATTTGTTTTATAGATCCCGTTTCTCAGTTACCTTTATAGTTGGATAGATTTCTGGGTTGCTAAGCATCAGTTCTTTTCTCTCTTACGTATACGCCAGCTATCACTTTTTCCTATGTTGTACTAAATCTGAGGGACTTTCAGAAAGAATCTTATAGTCTGAGTGGACGATTTGTAAGCTGACAGCCTATGGCTGGTCTAGACCAGCAATGATGAGCCCCTCAGAACCTTCAGTGATAGCAAGTGGCCCGAGGCGGCCCACATGCCAGAGATCCATCACCACTGGTCCAGCCCTTTGCCCGGCCTTCATCCTGGTCATGCTTTCTGTCCTTGGTCGGCCTCTTGTGTGTGGCTCACTCCCCACCGATTTGCTGTGAGCTTCCTAGTCATGACTGGCATTTGCTCCTCTGGGAGGAGCTAGACTAGGAACGGCGTGTATTCTGTCAGAAAGGTGCATTGCAAACCTGTCCTCATGTGCGTGGCCATTTGCCAGCAGAGGCATGGTCAGCAGGCATGGCAGTGAGCAGAGAAATGGCTCAGTGGGAGAGAGCCCTCCCGCGCCTCACAGTCAGGGCATGAACAGCTGCGCACAGTGGCCGGTGGGACAGCTGTGCAGGCCGTTAGGCAGCCAGTGTTCCCCACCCCCTTCTCAATCCCGTTGTTCACTCACTGAGCACGTGAGCGTGTGTAGATTGATCACACGGTGGCAGGACTGGACACTGCCCAGGTGATTGTTTCCTTCCAGCAATCCCCAGCTGCCCGTGGGCTTCCTGAAACCGGCGGGATTCACGTAGACCAGAACGGCAGACCTGGCTGTCCTACGCTCCGTTTATCGGTGCATGTTCCCAGCACACAGCTGCGTCTGCTGGGAGGAGGGTGCAGTGCACACCGTGCCCCTGAATTCTTTTTCACCCTTCACTCCCCTACCTCCCTGCCCCTTCCCCTGTTCCCCCAACTCTTGGTTCTCTATTTGAGGACTCATTTGTGTGAGCTCTATCTTCACCGTCATTGTCATTTTATACAAATACTTGTTCAGAGAGATGGTACAGCTCTCCCATCGCTGCAGCCCTCTCCTGGCCTGGGGACCCGGCTGGGGACTGAGCTGCCCTCAAAAACGACCAGCAGCCAAGCCCTAGAGTGACAGCATGCAGTGCCGATTGTGCAACATTTCAGGAGTAGTGAGCTCAGTGCCTCCACAGCGAGTAACAGCTCCGTAGCTGGGAGCACGAGACTGATCTGGGGCTTCCACTCCTCCCTTCCCGGGCTGCTGAGACAATTAAGGTCCCCACGAGGGCAGGCGCCTCCCTAGTGCCAGATACACTCTGGTCCTTCCTGTGAGCCCTGGAGCCAGTGGGGAGGGAGGAGAGAAAGGGGACAAGGGGGGAGGGCCCAGGAAGAGGAGGGGACGGGGCGGGACGGGGGCAGTGAGCCCTCCCCACTGGCTCCTTTTCACGCCTGCCACCTCCCTGTCTCTATAAATGGCAAGCACTCTAGTCAGGGGAAAACCGAACTTCTGCATGTATTTTAATATACACAAAGCGTATTAAGATATATATTTACCCCCCTTTGGGTATTTATTTTACACACTTTACATATGTACGAAACATGTTACTATATCTTCATGCACAATATTAATACAGTGGTAACTCTGTCCACAGACTTAATTTGTTCCCCAGTTGTGGAAAAGATGACCCACATTGGTGTTCATACAGGAAAGATGGCCACGGCCATGTCTGTCACCAATGCAGTTTGCAAATGAAGTAAAAGTCTGTCAAATGCTGGTTTGCAAACCAAATTGTTTGCAAACAAAAGCATTTGTGACCCAAGGCGCCCTGTGGATACAAAAATAAAAGACTTGAAAAAGACTCTATTTAGACATTCTTAAATGAGAAACTGAGCCTTTTTCTAAGAAAAAAAAAAGAGCTGCTGGTTCCTTGCCCATTTCAGAAGTGTGTGGTCAGCCTTCGGCCCGCAGCCTGGGTGGAAGGACAGGCCCTTGCTGTGTCGTGGCTCAGGCAGAGCCTGGAGGGCCCTTGGGCAGTGGCAGGGAGCGCTGGACACTGCTGGCCTGGGCTTGCAGCAGGTCTCCAAGCCCCAGGGGGAGGGGTCTCTGCCCAGGTGGCCTCCAAGCCCCGCCTCCCCACCTCCCTGTGCTCAGCAATAGCCCCGACACTCGACACTCCGAGCATCTTCTGCTCACCTTCAAGGGGGGCACTAGGGTGCTGCGATTCGTCTTCTCCTGTAAACTGGACTTCCTTCTGTAGATGCTATTCCATCAGTGACCGTCTCAAGTCCTGGCACTATCGTCTTCAAACTTTGCAACATGACTGAGCTGCTTAACTGCCCTTGCCTCAGTGCCCTCCTGGGTACAAGGAAGGTGTGGGCGCCCCTGACTGCAGTCAGTGAGCAGATTAAATGAAGATATTTTCTTAGGGAATACCTACATAGCAGATACTTGACAAATGTTTAAGTGATCAAGGACAGTTGTGTTTTCAGCTCTTATTTTGCCATCAAAACTACGTGGAAGTATATTTCTCACCCTTCATGCTGAGTGTTCCTAGTGACACAGTTGCGTAACATTCTCTGCGGAGATAATTCAGAATTCTTGGGCAGCTGCCACTTGCTTAATTCTTTGGCTTATTTGGACAAAGTCAGTGTTCCAGTGATTTGCACAGGGGCAGAGCCAGCAGGTGAAAAGTAAGTCTCCGCTTGTTCTATTCGTCATTTCATCTGTCGAGGATGGTTAAGTGGAGAGGCCAAGATATGTTCTCAGGGCCTGACTTGTACAAAGTGTGCAAGTGGCTGGGAGCTCTCAGGGCTGGAAACGACCTCCAGGGCAGCTGTCTGCTGGGGCCGGTGTGACCGTGTTGACCGAAAGGGTCAGTGGTTTGGTCAAACACCTCATGACTGGGTCTGGCTGGATTGAGTGGAGTTTGACCTACTTAGGCAGAAAGGTCGACCAGAGCGCTTGGAGGGCTCATCCCCAGAACATCATCCTCTTCATGCCATGGGAGCAGCGTTCATTAGCATCTTTCCTGCCAGAAAAGCTACCTTTAGAAGGCTTGTCCTGTGTCACAGGCCACCACACCTCCCTGAGCATGTCAGGTAACTCTGCCAGTGAAGAGGCTGTCCCAGAGGCTGGCAGAGTGGGGATTTCAGTTCTGAGGATCCTTTTCACACACACTGCATATAAAGAAAGAGTCTGGCCATGATGCAAATGGCCATGGCTGCAGGTTCCTAGCTTGCTCTGAGGAGGGGTCTCCCAGGCATGAGGCACAACAGGGACTCCAGAAGGCTACATGGGTGGAGCTCCTGGGCTGCAGGATGCGGGCAGGAGCCAGAGGCCAGCCCGCTGCAGGCAGGATGCGGGCAGGAGCCAGAGACGAGGCCGCTGCAGGACCAGGGCAGGAGCCAGAGACGAGGCCGCTGCAGGCAGGATGCAGGCAGGAGCCAGAGGCCAGGCCGCTGCAGGCAGGACGCGGGCAGGAGCCAGAGGCCAGGCCGC
>NDGN011350012.1:0-10568 GCA_002564285.1 Tympanoctomys barrerae | reverse complement strand
TTCTTTAAAATAACGGATGTCAAAATAAATAAATAAATAAATAAATAAAAAATTAAAAAAAAATAAAATACCAATAATGTTTCTTATAGAAGTAGATAAAACAATCCTAAAATTCATATGGAGCCAGAAAAGATATAAAATATCAAAAGCAATCCCGGGCAATAAGAGTGAAGCAAGAGGCTTTATAATCCTTGATTTCACATTTTATTATAAAACTTCAATGATTAAAAAGTAGCATAGTCTCAAAAGCAACAGACCAGAATACAGGACAGAGAAACAATGCAAGCACAGTGAGCCATCTAATCTTTGACAAAAGGGCCAAAAACATATTCTTAGGAAATAGTGCTGAGAAAATTAGCTATACTCATGTAAAAGACTGGTTCTAAACTCATAATCTCTCACCTTGTACTAAACTAGAATTGAAATGGATCAAAGACATAAACATCAAAACAGAAACACTTAATTTTCTGGGAACATGAATTAGGTAAAACTCTTGAAGACATACATGTAGCAAGGACTTTCTGGACAGAACTCCAATTGCAGGAGAAATAACATCAGGAATAAACTAATTGAATTATATGAAATATAAAAAATTCTGCACAGTAAAGGTGACAACCAAAAGAATGAAGAGATAATCTACAGAATGGGAAAAAACTTTTTCAACTACATCTTACACAGAAGACTACTACCTGGAATATATAAGGAACTAAAAACTTAGATCCCCTAAAATAAAAAAATATTTTAAGGAGTCCAACAATTGGCAACTGAAATGAATAGATACTTGTCAGAGACATGCAAATGGCCAAGAAATTTCTGACCATTAGAGAAATGCAAATTAAAACAATACTGAGACTTCATCTTACTCCAGATATAATGGCTATCTTTAAGCAATTGAATCATAAGAAAGGTTGGTGAGGCAGAGGGTGAAAAATGACTCCTTCAACACTGACAGTATAAACTAATACAATCACTATGCAGATCAGTATAGAGATTCCCCTGCCAAAAGCGACAAGTGGAAATTTCATTTCACCCAGCTACTCTCCTTCTAGATATTTTTCAGTTTCAAAGTCTTGACATCATATTACAGTGATACTTGCGTACCCATGTTTATAGTAACAGAACTCATAACAGATAAATCCCGGAAGAGGCCTACATGCCCACTGATTGATGAGTTGATCAATAAAATGTGGCATTTATACACAGTGGAGTACTACTCTGCCATCAAGAATATAAATTTCAGTCATTTGAAGAAAAATGCATGCACCCCAAGACCATAATGTTTTAAGTGAAATAAAGAGGACACATATTTAAACATCACATGTTTTATTTTATGTTAGAAATGCAAAGTATAAGAGCAAAATAAAAGACAGAAAATACAGAACAGACAGATCTTTTGCCAAATGGAATAGTATCAAGAGATGGGGGGAGTTGGGAACAAGGGAAGAGAAAAAGGATGATGACCGAGAATGCAGATGTGCTGTACACATGCAGCACCTCCCCAATGGGGAAGGGAAGCTTTATACACTGAGAAAATGTACTAATAAAATACTGATTTAAAATTATATATATTATAAAACAATGAAAAATGTATAAAGAAATAGGAGGAAATGTACACAAAAGAACTGTATAAATTGCTGACAAGAAGGCAATCATACATATCCTTTAAATACAGACAAGAAAAAAAATGGAGACAAGGATGCCCAGAATAGAATCATGTAAAGAAATGAAAATGAAAATGATACTTATAAGATTTTACACATAGCATTTTAGAACATTTAGTGTATTAGGTATTTGCATTATGTAATACTGTGTGCATTTGTAATGACAATGTAATTTGTTATGACCTCTTTGGAACATAATCTGATAAGATTTGCTAAAATTTAAAATTCACATTTCCACTGGCCCAGTTATTCTACCTCTAAGAAATTCTCCCACAAAAATAAAATAGTAGTTGGACGAAAATGTTTAAAACAGCATAATTCAAATTAGTAACACTGTGCTTGCCAAATAGCTCTGTGGATTAAACCACCTGCAAGCAGGCGCAGGGGCTGGGAGTTCGACCCTCCGGGCCTGCTGTGTTGGCCCTGCCCCCGGGGCATGCTGAGACAGCAATTGAGACTGGGAATGGTGATGTGTGTCCTGTTATCCCAGCACTTGGGAGGCTGTAAACAGGTGGATCACTACGAGTCCAATCTATGCAGTGAGACCCTGAACACTGTAGATCCTTTCTTGAAATACAGGAAAACAAAACAAATTAGTAACATCACAAAACAAAACTCCTACACCTTTGGATATCAGGCAGCATCTGATAAGAATGAATCATCCCTGCTGTTATTTATCCAGAATGTTCCACAATCCGACATAAAAGCAAGGAACAGTGTAATAGAATTGATTTCATAGTAAAGAAACAACAGAAAAACAAATAAATGCCTTGTTTTAAACTTGAACGTTTGAGAGCATTCTGAATTGAGCCTGGCACCGAGGTTGGGCCTGCATAGTCACCCCAGATAATGACCTTATGATTAGGGCACTGCAGAACCTGTATGATGCTCTTGAGTTATTAACTGGTTAACCTGTTAGCAGGGGAGATGCTGGTTAGGGAATGTAGCAATGTAAGGTAGAGAAGGGACAGGGCGTGAAGGATAAAGAAAACAACCACTTTGGAAAGCAGTGTGACATAGTATGATATAATCCTTTTTATAAATGGTATTTAATGTGAGTGCCTATTCATATATTATTTATGTGCATATATTATTTATTAGAAAAATAGATTTCAATTAATTTCTACAGATTTTTTGGTGGCTATAACATATTGTTAAAAGAAAGAAGACCCAGAGTAACACATAGAATATGATGTTGTCATTTTTAAAATATCAATGTCGTGTGTGTGTGTGCCTTTGCACACTTGAGTATATGGGGATGTGTGTGCGTCTGTGTTCACGTGCACGAGAAGATATTAAATAGGAGAAGGGATAAATGATCTTTTAACATTATCTCCATGTTGTTTCAGTTTTCACTTTAGTTAGGCATTGATTTTGTAATTTGGAAATCACCAAATTTATAAATTAGGATAAAAATGTTTAAGGCTGCAATGCCTGGATAAGCTAATTGCAGTGAAGGTGGATATGTCACAGAGATAATTTGGGAGGATAGCAATGGATTTAAATCAATGTATTTTCATCCTCAGAATCATTTGGCAGTAGCCATCTGATAAGCTCCCAACAAAAGCCATGCTGGAACCCTCGAACCTGGGCCATTCTTTCTTTCCCAAGGGGCAGGAACACATGTGTCCTCCGCAAAGACAGCCGCAGCATCAGTCTTGTTCCGCTAGAAGGATGGGGAAGCGATGCTGGCAATTCTCCTAAGAGGGGGAGGATCCAAAATGGAGAGTATTTTGGAAAGTTGTGTGGTTCTGTCATTGTTATGACCCAAAGCTTGCAGGCTGCTCTGTGCATTTAATGATTGGAATATAGGATTTAAACAACCAACATGGCCCCATTCTCTGAAATAAGTGGTTATCTTTAGCTGTAGATGTTCCTACAGTTAGAAAACAATATCTAAAGTCAGGTGAGCCTGACTGGGGTTGGGTGAGCCAACCCAATTCCATATGATATAAAAATAAAGTACTTGTGCCCAATTTTTATACTGAATTTTCAAAAAATCTCATTACATTATAAATTGTAGAAAAATCCTATTTTGTTTCATTTTGAATTTTACTAGAACTTTCCCACTAATATGTTCTCATCACCAAGATATCGTGCAGTTTGAATCTGCAGTGAAGAACTTAGAGGCAGCCTGGTGATTCTGAAGTTACAGTTACCCCTGCAATGACTCAGTGTGTCTCTCCCTGTAGGTAGGACTGAACATTTGTTAACATTTTGAAGTACATACACAATAGATTACTTCCCTCCCCCTTGTTTTATTACAGTTTGAACATTATATTGATTTTTTTGAAGTTACATGGGGAGTTACACTACTTATGATTTTTATTTCACAGCAACAAAGATAGTGGCCCAAATTATTTATTATTAAAAAGGTATGCAGACTCTGACAGCATGAGAAGGGCTCCAGCCTGGGGAGTGTAGGGATGAAAAGTGGGGGGTGGGGGGGGAGTTCAGAGGCTCCTTCCCACTTTGGGGCTCACACTGTCCAGACAGTCCTCCACAGTACAGACGGGTGGGGAGAAAGGGAAAAGAAGAGTCAGCAGGAGGAAGGCTGGAGTCCGTGGAAAGCAAGTTTGCTGCTCCCTGGCGACTGGGGGAGCGGCCGGCAGCTGGGGCAGTCCTCACACGCAGCTTGGCCCTGGAGCTGGGAAGTGGGAGTGGTGCGGGGAGCTGGATGGAGAAGGTGGAGGCAGCACCTCTGTTTCTCCATTTCCTTACTCAGAAAACATAGAGCCACCACGAAGACCATTGAATCTGTGGAGCAGAGAGGAACAGCAGACAGGAAGTCGGGACAGATCCCGGCACCTGGGACCACCTGCCACCGCCAGCTCTTGGAAGGTGGATCTATGAAAATGAGTTGCCCATCCAAAAAGCAGAAGAAAAAGCTACTCTGAAGCCAGGACATGTGAAAACACAGATGACAATGATAGGAGAAGGCACCAGCCTCACGTCTTGGCAGGATATCACACACACACACACACACACACACACGCACGCACGCACACACACACCTGTCAGCTGAGGGGGAGGAAAGCGTGAGGCTGGGCATTCAGCTGTAGAGGCTCTTCATGCGAGAACTGGGGTTGGCCTGCCTGCTAAGATCAGATTAAACTTCCTCTGTTTATTTGTTATTCCATGGATGAGAGCCCTATTAATTGAAAAATTCCAAATGTACAGTGTTTTTATTTTTAAGTGGAGTGAAAGTTAAATTGGAGCCTGGCTACAAATACAAATATTGCTAAGGCCTTCTCTTTGCATTTTTTTTTATAGAAGAAAGGCTGGCAAGGGTCATGTGCATGAGAAGGGGAGCAGGGAGGTCCCCGAAGTGTGGCGAGAACTGGGAAAAGGGGATGTCTTGCCCAAAGCTCAGGTTTTCCACTTGATGGTTTCGCCCTGGGCCTGTCCTGTTCATTTTATCTGGGCTCAGATAACTAGAAGCTGAGGCCAAAAAGTTTGTCCTTTGATCCATATAACAGGGCACAATCTGACCTAAGCAAGACCTATGTTCATAGGGAGAGGATGCTTTATGGTAGAGGTGTTTCCTTCCAAAATTCCTCTGTGTGAGCAAATATAGTTCCAAGATATTTATATATTCCCTTAAAATGTTTTCTCCTTTTATAAGTTCCCTGTTGTTCTTTACTGCTCTAATCATTCTTATTTGTATTGATTCTGGGCTTGCACCACCATGCATTTTGTGGGAAATGGAATGAGTTATGAGTGAGTCAATAAATTTAGTGCTGGGAAAGAGGAAAGACACTTAAAAGAGGGTTATGGCCAACCTACTTGCCTAAATTCTCAATTAGCCAGGCTAAGATTTTGTTTTACATAGTGGTTAAAGGTCTTTACTGATTTTAGAACAGCATCTTTAGATGCTTATCACAAGATTACAGATATTCAGAGTGGTCTAGTTATTTACTCAATGAACACTTACTGAGCAATAAATATTGGCATTTGTAGGGTGAAACAGCAGTGAAAAGAGAAAAACAACAGACACTTTTACTGGTCCTATGAAGCATTAATTTTTATGTGGGGAACAGAAAGATTCAGGGGTAAGCAAATAATAAATCATGTATTTGGTAATATCAAGATTAATGAAGAAAAACCAGATTAATGGGGTAGATAGTGACTACCAATGAGGGGAGAGAAAGACAGAAAACATCCATTTTACAGGAGGTCTTCTGAGGTAAGGTGGGAAAGAACGTAAGTGAATTAGGGAACCAATTATTGGGTGTCTTTTCCAGCAAAGAGACAAATAGGTTCCAAAACCCTGAGGCAAGAGTATGCCTGGAATCTCTAAGGAAAGCAAGGAGCCGAATATGGCTTCATCAGTGTGCTGAAAGGGGCTGTTAGCCATGAACAAGTTAAAATAGGGCCTTCAAACTACTGTAGGGACTTGTTTTGATTTTCTTGACTTATATAGGATGGTGTGGAATTTTGTTGAGTGGAATAATTGAAATAATCTGTTTTAACCAAATCCAGTTGGCTACTCTACTCATAATAGATTAGAAGAGAAAAACCAGCAGTTTGAAAGACAACTAAACAAGAGCAGACTAAAAAGAGACACTCTTCAAGCTGAGAATATCAACTATTTCAAAATGAAAAGGTGATCAATTAAATTGAATGCTGTCATGAAGGCAAGTAAGTTTGTGGCACTTGGCACATGGTGAAGGTGATGCTGATGAATGTGGTTTCTAAAGACATGGGCTAGAAAGACAGAGTGGAATACTTTCAAGGACTGGGATGGAAGGGGGCACAGACAAGAGTCAGTATACTTTTTATTGGTTTAGGAAAAGGCTAAAGGAGAAGTAGAGTAGTAGCTGGGTAGGGATATGAAATCAAGGAACATTTGCTTTGATTTGAATGTGTTAAAAGCATGGTTGTGTATTGATCATTCTAGTAGTTAAGGGGCAAATGATGATTCAAGAAAAGCTGGGGACATTGGTAGGAACCCCTGAGTAAGGTAGATATAGTTCACATCCTTCAGAACAGGGAATATAAAGTACCTGTGTAGAGGGGCTCTGGGCTATACATCAGACAGTGGGACCATGAGGTGTTCTTTCTGATTTCTGCTATCATAGCAGTGAAATATCAAAGGGGGAAATCAGCTAGAATAAAAGGGAGGAGTGTGATAGAGATTCTGAGGAGAAACAATAAGTGCTGAAACAGGGATTTATGAAAGTAGGAAAGTTAATCGAATTGAAATGTGTGTTAAGATTGCCCCCCTCCCAAAACTGTTACCCTATGTTTCAAATGAGACAGGCCAGTATAGTTATATATTCTGTCAAGTAACATCCAGCTTCTCAATAAGGGGCAGAGCTGACAGAAATTTAGTTTGACCAGGGTGGAGTCTTAGGCTGCAGTCTTGTCAAGGGAATGCATGTGGGACTGATCGCCAAGAGGGCTATATCTGTTCTACTGGGTAAAGAAGGATGGGAGGACTTGGAGAAGATAAAAGTCAGGCAAAGACTGATAGCATCCATCTCCCTGTTGAACTGGAGGATAGCTGAATGGGGTGTAAAAGGGATCAAAGTTAAACTATGAAGAGGTGGTCACAGAGTGAGGCATTTCAAATGGAAGATGTTGAGGTCTGCCACCAATAGCAACAATAGGATCTAGGAAGTGAGGTAGAAACAGACGCTGGGCGCGTAAGGACAAGACCACTGGCCATGAGGTGGTCATTAAGACTGAGGAAACTGAGAGGATCTCTTGGAGATCACAATCATCAAGAATGACTGCAGAGTAGTGAGCCAGTAAGCAACTTGCTCAATCGTCACTTGCATGAATTTAAAGGAGCTGGAATTCTTTTTCCAGGAAGGAGGAAGCCCTTGTTTTGGAAGTACCAAGAAGAAACAAAAGAGACCACTTACCAAACTTCCACATACAGTATCTAAGATGAAGGAGAAGGAGGAAGAGGAAGAGGAGAAAAACACCACTTCTCTTGGATACTAAAAGGGAAGTACTCTCACAACTGCAATCTGGTAGAGCAGGAAAGGAAAGGAAGCACTCAAAAAAGAATGAAGATTAAACTGATGAGTTCTCAGGAATCCCAGAGAGCACATTGAAAGGATCTGAGGCAGAAGGGAGGGGTGGAAGATCATTCCAGATAGGAGCCGCTCAAAGCCATATCAGGATGAAAGAGTTCAGGTGATGAGAGACAGTTGGGAATGAATAAAGTAAACAGGAATGTAGGGCATGATTGGATTTGTCCAGACACAAGTTTTTTTTTTTTTTTTTTAATTTTCAGAAAGGAACCCTCACCCTCCCTATTTCAGGAAGCATCCAGGAAAGCAGGAGGGGTGAGAAAAGGGATATACGAGTTTATTTTACAAATGCCAAATAAGGAAGGTTTAAACTTACTCAAAATGCGTATTTAACAAAGGGATGCACCTGAAATACTACATCTTAGGAACTCTGGAGGGAATGGTCCAAAGAAACTGACCAGAAACATGATCACCAAAATGTTTTCACCAATTATTGACCACTATTTTGGGTGTTTACTGTAACAGGTAACATATGCATTTGTTAATTTGATTTCACAAGTTAACTATATGTTAGTATAAAATAACTTTTATTTCAGTTTTAAAATACATTAGCAAAGATTTGGACTTAGAATTCTCTGACTTCAAAAGTTTATGATCGAGGGCCGGCCAAATAGGTTAGGGATTAAAGCACCTGTTTAGGTAGATTTCGGGGCTGGGAGTCCTACCCCTGGGCCTGCCATGCCAGCCCTGTCCCCAGGGTAAGCTGAGATGGCAGTTCAGACTGGGTGTGGTGGCAGGTGCCTATAATCCCAACTCTTGGGAGGCTGTAAACAGGAGGATCACTACGAGTCTGATCTACACAGTGAGACCTCATAGACCCTGTCCTAAAATACAATAAATAAGTTAATAAATAAATAAAAAGTTTATGATCCACAATAGTAAGGGTAAGGAAATTTGAAAACTTTGAAGGTAAAAGTGAAGTAATAGTCTAGTTTCAGCACTAATTCAACTCTAAAAATATCAAGTATCAATATTTTAGCACTGCCCTGGGTCTAGTTATAAAAAAATAGCAAAAACTGTTTCATTATTCTAGAGAAGCTTGCAATCCACGGGATATGATGTGTACACTAAAATAACCATCAATTAAGACACATGCAAGGATGAAATGTCTGCGTTCAGGGAAGTTTTAAGGGACCTATTACAGTTTCCTAGGCAGACAAAGAGTGTAATGCATTCTAGAAGAAGAAGAGAGGTCAGACTTTTTCTGAGATAATGGGACAAAGATGAGAATTGCACAATGTATGTGTATGTAAAATGAGGCAAGTGAAAAAGATAGCCAAAGAAAAACTGTCCCTTGGCTTACATAAGTTGTATAGTCTTTCTCATAAAAGCAGAGCCTTTGACCAAAGCAGAATTGTATAGCACTTATCATATTTGTCATATCCTCACATGTGTTATTCTCATACAAATGAGAAGAGACAGAAATGCAAATATATTTAATGCAAAAATCCATGTATCTCTCTCTCTCTCTCTCTCTCTCTCTCTCTCTCTCTCTCTCTGATAGCTAACATAGTTATACTACTACTCTCAGTTCAATGAAAAGTAAGGTCTGTGCTAATGTTGCTTGGACAATTTAATGCCTATATCTTGTACTCAAGTAACTAATTTAAAGATAACAGTATGCAATGTATTAACCAATGATGCTATCCTATTAGCTTACTTTTGAAATTCTGTTTCTTCGTTCTTTTTAAAAAAGAAAATCCCAGAACTGCAGTGTTATGATTTGTGTCTAGTTGTTCCTCCAAAGCCTCATCCAGTCATTGGGGCAGGCTTATAGAGTTTGTGATTAATTCATGGGATTCATCCCAATTCTGGGATTACTTATGGGTGTCAGTGCTACACCCACCCTGGGGCAGACTGCATGAGTACAATATAAGGAAGGGAGAGAAGCTTGCTAGCAGCCACTGCCACTCTCCTCCCTTTAGGCTCTTGCTGTTTTGCTGCTTTTCTGCCTCCATGAACTGTTGCCCCCTGCCATGTGTTGCTGTACCTTGGAGCCAGCCCAGTATGGTCTGAAACCTCCACAAACTGAGAGCTAAATAAACCTTTCCTTCCTTAATTTTGGGTGTTGGGTGTTTTGTCCCAGCAATGAAAGAAAACTAACTAAAGCACTCACATAAAATTGATTCTAAAAATACACCAAAACTATGAGTCATTTGGTCAAATTAGAATTATTACCAAGAGATGATACTAGAGGAGAAAACCAAAACCAAAGACTAATGGCCCAATGTTACAAAAGGATTTTATAGATAAAAATACAGACTAAAAAATTTCTCATTATTATGAACACTAGTGTAACTAATCTAAGTGCCAAGAATACAAAAAGACATCAAACACCATCTATATGTTCTGTTAGAAATACACCACATATATGAAAATGGTTTCAGGGTCATACATTATTTCATACAATACACACATGTGTATGTTTGTGTGTATACTCAGGACTTAATATGTGCTAAGTAATTTTCAGCTCATTTTGAGATACAAAAATGTATAAGAAAACCCCAACCTTTTAGGAACTGAGTCTAGTAAAGGAGATACAAGAAATCAATACATACAAAGTATTAGAACAAACTTCTTAGCTTCGGAGTCACTTCATACAAGCTTCTATGGGAAAATAAGTGTGAGCTATATGGCACAGAGTAGATGCTCAAAAAGTCTACAGCTATGTGTTGACCAGTGGAAAGGAGGAGAAGAAAAAAAAATCTGGTTACCTAGTTATCTAGTTTCTGAGTTTGGACCTATTCAAGCAGATTCTGGTGCTTGAACACTGATGCTTACCAATTGCCCCAGATTCCTGTGAAGAGACAAATTTGGGAAGCATGAGGGAAGACTCCGGATTTTACCACAGGTGTGCACTGGG
>NDGN011349999.1:0-12702 GCA_002564285.1 Tympanoctomys barrerae | reverse complement strand
TTAAGACCAAGGTAAAGCAGGACCTATGCAACAAGAGTTGTAGATTTTGGGTCTGATAAGGTACTGAACTTTTCTTAAGATGAGTTTTGCTAAGTCACCAAGTTGTCCAGGATGGGCTTGAAGGGGTTTGTGATTGTTGTTTGTTTTTGTTTTTGAGACAGGACCTTACTATTTGTGCAGGCTATCCTCAAATTCAGAGGGACCCTCCTTCCTGAGTCTCCCAAGTGCTAGGATGACAGTTGTGTAATGGATAATGTTTTCCACAGAGGCATGTATTATGTATTATAATTCCCAACACCAGGGGCTAGGGAGATAGCTCAGCAGCAGTCTAAGTACTTACTTGGCAAGTGCAAGGACCCAAGTTTGGTCCGCAGTACCACAAGTCATGCCCCCCCAGCCCTGGGCATGCTGTGCCAGCCACCTAAACCAGGCATGGTAGCACACACCTGTAATCCCAGCACTGGGGAGGCTGAGACAGGAGGATCACTATGAGTCCCAGCTGTGTAGATGCTTACATATTATAGATAATACAAATTAAATTTCTTATGGGCAAAAAAGAGAGCTACCAATGTCAAAACATGGAAGTGCTCCCAATCTCTGAGTTTGCTTACTTTCCCCACAAAAGGGCCAATGACTTGAGAATACTTGTTAGGACAAGAAAAAGATTCATTTGGAAAACTAGCATCACTGGTGAGCATGGGTCCTTGGCTCAGGTGAGATGGAAACCAAACGCTGACTAGCTCTTAAGCAAAAAAAAAAAAAAAAAAAAGTGAGAGCTTAATATAGAAACACACAAGGCAGCAAAGCCTAGCACCCCATGTATAGAGAGCCCCTAAACAAGGCAGGATTTGCATTTTATGGGATCTCAAAGCAATTTCATTAAGTAGTCATGATTCTTCTGCAGGAAGGGGTGTCTCAGGACTGGTGGGGTCTATTATGAACAGCAAGTCTGCTTGGGGAAGTTTTGGGTCAGCTCTTGGTCAGATCTGCCCCCCACATTTGCCACAACCAGTCTCATTCAGTTTGTCCACTTTCATAGCTCAGGCACAGCTGCTTGCTTAATAAAGAGCCTGCTTATCTCTCCCCTTCCCCTTGCCAAGTGTTGCTCCTTTTCTCTCAGGCTGTGGCTCAGAATTCCTGACAGTGCCCAGGTCACAGCAGGATGGGCATTATCCCCACAGCAGGCATTAGGGAACTTGGGGTGTCATGGGACTTCACAGGGAGGCAGGATGGGGAGATGGGCTTGACAGGGTTGCTGACTAGAGACTGATGGGCACTGTTCAAGGGCCCAGATGGAACAGGACTTTGTTCTACTCTTAGTGTGTCTAGTAGTGGAGGGAATGGAGAGACACTCCACAAGTTTAGATCGAATCAACCTTGTATGAACACTTCCCAACAAGACAGTGCTCTGATGACTAATACGCCCACATGCAGAGGTCCACCACAAGGTTATAGTCAGCAGACCCAGTGTGGAGTCTGTTCTCAGCCAAAATGGACTTCAAGTCCCAGGGAAGGAGCCCAGGCAACTGTTTTCACGACCCACACAGCTGAGGTGCTGTCGGTGGCAAATCCAGAGGGATGCAATATTGGGCATCCCAGCTGTGGAACCTCCAAACAGGGATTTTTTTTTTTTTTTTAATGAGTCAAAAAAGGCAAATGAAAGAGCTAGGTGAAACTCACGCCTGCAATCTCAGCACTCCGGAGGCTGACACAGGAGGATGGCAGTGAGTTCAAGGTCAGCCTGCACTACCTAGTGAGACCCTGTCTCAAAAATCCAAACACAAATACACAGCAACACAAAGCAAGTAAAGGTGGAGCATTTATTTGTCTTCCTTGGTCAGGGAAGACTAAAATAAGCTCTGCTATTTGATTTGGAACTGACGGAATCATGGCAAGTCGGGGCTCTCTGTGCCTAGAGGTTCCCATATGGAGAATGACACACATGCCTTGTGTTCATTACCACATGTGCAAGGGCTGCCAGAGGGTCCAGGACCATTGCAGAATCCACATGATCAGAAAGATCAGTGTGGAAAAAGGATTTATCGAGTTTCAGGGGCATACCGGCTCAGCTTGACCCTCTGCTGTCCCAGACAGCTGAGCATCAGCACAAAGGTAGGACCCTTGTTTTACACATTTGGTGGGGGGCGGGGGTCCAGAAACAAGACAAAGGAGTTAATGACTTAATTGGGGGAAGACAGCCTTATAAATTCTGTGAGGAGACTGACACAAACTCTGCTTACAGGACAGAGCTGTGGTCTTATCTGTACCGGAACAAAAAGTTATACCTGCAAGTGACAGGGAGCCCAAGAGATTTGGTTCCGCTTGAGGACCCGGATGCCTGGTAGGCCAGTCTTACTCCTGAGTTAGCTCATGCACTAACCTGAGGGAACAGGGCTATTGCCTCAGGGCAGCTGCAGTGAAGTCATAGACCAAGGGCTTCAGAGTAGAAACTCTTGCCCCACAGTGCCAGGGGCTGGGGGTTTGAGACTAAGGCCTTCAAGGCCTCTCCCTGGCCCAGATTGCCATGTCTGTGTGTCCTTGCATGATTAGAACAGACAAGATCCTGGGGGCTACAGAAGTCACTCTGCTGCACCCAGACAAGCTCAGCTCAAGCACCACCCCCAGGCCAGCCCTCCCTAATCTCTTCCCTTTATCCCTGGAGCTCGAACATCACTGTCACTGTAGGAGCCTTCTGCAAAAGCCCAGACCAAGGCACACAGGAGCCCTTTCATTCCTGTCTTTTCTCAAGACCCACAGCCTCACATATCAGGACAGCTTGCAGTGTGCCTTTTGGCCACCTACTTTTCTGTTCATGACCTTCACAAACATAGCCACTTTTCCTCCACCTTGAGTATATGCTTTGTAATTCATTGCTAGCCGCACACAAGAACTTGGAATCTACCCGTCAGATCCACCACACAGTAGCAGGGTCTTCCCTATGTCTCCAGTCCCACTGATCTCCTTTTAGCTTAACTGTCTCTTTAAAAACCCTTGTCTCCATCTATAGTACCATTCTGCCAGGCGTGGTGGCGCATCGCTGTAACCCCAGTATTCGGGAGGCTGAAATAGGAGGATCACTATCGGGTTAGTATCATCCCTTAGTTATTGCAGACCAATCATATCTGTAATCTCCCACACAAGTGGATGGCGAAGGCTAAATAAAACAGAAAAAGGAAAGATTTCAGGATGTTAAGAGGACCAAAACCCTCTCAAAGAATTGGAAATTCTCTAGGGCCAAGATCAAGATCTTCTCTGGGCAGTCCATGTTTATTTAGTCATCACAACAAGAGAAGGGAATGCTCAGGAAGAGTGGAAACCACTCCAGGACTTCAAGTAAGGCATTACATAAATTTAGGAGAGCTACTATGCTAATTCTAGGAAAGTCTGCATCAGCAGCAAGACGCCTGAGGATGCAGTCTTTATTTAGTTGATGTTGGACCCAGGTGTCCTTGGCCATGACCTTATCTTGTCCTTTGAGGCTTCACAGCTTCACCCACCATTACAGGCCTCAGCAGGGACCAGTGACTCACAGAGGTTCCCTTACTATGGATCTGCTGCTCATCTCCGGACAAGCTGCCTAAGGCCTTGGACAGACTCACAAGCAAACAGTGGAAAGCCAACTGGTTAATTTAAGTGTCCTCCTCAGAGCTACTTCATAGCAGTCTCCATCAGATCATTGTGAGTTCAAGGCCAGCCTGAGCAGCATAGTGTGGCCCTGTCTCAAAATAATAATAATAACAATGAATCAATAAATAGAGTCCTGTTCCTAAATGCAGTGCCAGGGACACAGGTGGGTGGAATGGTGAGCCCAGAGAAGTGACCACACAGCAACTGTGTTAAGAAAAATTCAGACAACTCATCAGTAAGTGTTAAACACAGAGTAATAAGCCAGGTGTGGTGGCACACACCTGTAATCCCAGCCATCTGAGAGGCTAAGACAGAAGGATCACAAGTTCTAGCCCAGTTTGGGCAATTTACTGGGATCCTGTGTCCAAATAAAAAGTATAAAAAGGGCTGAGGATGTAGCTCAGTGAAAAGGCCTGGGTTCAACTGCCAGTAACATAACAAAGGAAGAAAGTAAAAAGTGGCAAAGTTACAGCAGAGCTCCAGGGTTTAAAGTCTCCCATAAGATACTTATTAACAACAGGTAGCAATCTGGTAACTTCACAATGAAGAAAATTGACAGCCACACCTTACCCAGAGGACCAAAGTTAACCTAGCCATCAAGGAGACTGGCCGTGTGAGCCTGACACCGATTGGCAGCCTCTCTTGCCAAAGTGCACCATCCCAGCAAGTTGTGGTTGTACACACTGTAATCCCAGCATTCTGGAGGCTGGAGGCTGAGGCAGGAGAACCGCAAGTTTGAGCACAATTAGACAATTTAGAGAGACCCTGCCCCAAAGTAAAAAAATAAGAAGGGCTGCGGATGTAGTTCACCATGAAATCCCTGGGCTCAGTCTCCAGTTCCCCTCTACACAAAATACATCATCCAGTGGGAAACATCAGCCAAGTCAAAGTCAAAAATATTTTACAATGTCCAGCCTGTAATGCTTCAGCACTGCGGATGCCTAGAAATACAAGGAGAGACTAAGGAATTGTTATAAATATTAGGGATGAAAACAAGGACCCCTGATCACAGTGCTCCTCTGGGGATTTTCTGGGAAGGGTACTGCGGGGACCAGAGGCAAGGTATAGGGCCTGGAGGGCAGAGGTGGTCTCACCGCAGTGCTGGCTCCCAACCCCAACTGTATGGACCATGATTCTTTATTTTTAGAAAATGAGGGGTAAAAAGGCATCACTTGGGGTGACACAGAAACCGCACAGACAGGGCGTGGTGTGGAGAGGGACAGCAAAGGCAGCAGAAATATTAATATTTGGAGAATTTGATAATGGGACTCAGCAACACTTCACACTGTTCTTGCCAAAATCATGTTTTGTTTTATTTCTTCTTTTCTTTGGTGGGTAGGGAGTGGTGCTGAGAATTGAATCCAGGGCCTTCACACTGAGCTACATCTCAGCTCTTTTCAGTTTGAGGCAGAGTATATTGCTAAGCCACTAAATTTCCCAGGTTGTAATCTTGAGGCTCCTGCCTCAGCTTCCCAGAGTGCTGGGATTATAGGTATGCACCATCACCCCTGGCTGAAATTACATAAAAAATTTTGAACATGTCACTATCTGGGATGCTTTAACAGATTACTAAACTCTTGAGTGGCTGAAACTTTAAACATACATTTATCACCCCCCACTTCCTTGACTTGTGGCCACCCAGGTTCTCTCTGAAGGCTCCAGGACAGCTCCTGGCATCTGGTCCAGCCTGACTCAACTCAGATACCCGGGTCCTCACAAGGACTCTCCTCCCTCCCAGCATCCAAATCCCTCTCTTCCAAGAGCAACAATCGATTGGCCCTGACCCAACAATAAGCACTATTCTCACTGGGTTACATTCTCAAAGGTGTGATTTCCAAATAAAGCCACCTTTCCAGGGGCCAGAGATTGAGGGGTCATTAACACTGAGACCCTGGGAAGATTGTGCCTGGGAATCCCTTCTGTTCTCTACACTTTTAGCATCTAAAATAATAATATTACTAATAGTAATTCAAAGGATTGTAACACACTTCTTAAGAAGCTTGGGGAGTGGCATTCCATCCCTAGCCTGAAAATAAAAGTTCAGAGCAGATCAAAGCTGGAAACCCTTCCCCCAGTTCACTCGGCTAAAACTCAGGTCCTGGCCTTGGCCCACATTCTGTCCTGACCTGGCTGCTTCCAGCCTGCTGACCTTCTACTGCTCTGACCCCATCTCCACACATGCCATGGTGGTGTTCAGCCCAGACCTTCCTCCTAGAGCTGGCGCAGTCACCCGTGCCAAGGGACTATCCCCACACTGCTCACTGATGTGTGCTGTCCTATCAGAACCCCCCACCCTCCCACCCTCCCACAGACCTCAGTCATCTTCATTCCTGCTAGGTCCTAGGTGGTCAAGGGCCACCCATCAGCCATGGGTTGGAGTATAGCAAGTTAGCTCCTTGGAGTGTAATGCTTAGGGTTAGGGATATTGGGTCGCCTTAGAGTACTGTCACCTGCTGGCCACCTGAGGACTGTGGGAGGGACCCGGGTCCCTCACAAAGCCTTGGGTCCTGAACTAACCACAAACCTGTTGTTCTTCCTCTTCCTCCTCCTTCTTTCCTCTTCTTCCTCTCTGGTCTTGCTCTCCCCTTCCCCCTCCTCCCCTGGTCTCACCCTTCTCCCTTTTTTATTTGTGTGTGTGTGTGTGTGTGTGTGTGTGTGTGTGTGTGAGACAAGGTCTCCTTACATAACTGGCGGTTAGTTTACTACACTCAGCTGAATTGATGGAGTGGGGTGCTGGGTGTGAAATGCCCACCTGAGGGGTACTGCCAGCAACATAAAAAGCAGAATAGGGGACTGAGGAGATAGCTCAGTGGCAGAAGCACCTGCCTGGCAAGCACAAGGTCCTGAGTTCAATCCCCAGCACAACAACAACCAAAAAAAGCAGAATAGGAGAAGCTGCTGAAACCCTGTTAGGGATGCTGTTTGGAGAAGCTGTTGGAGCTGTTGGAAATGGCTGGTTCTCTTGAGCTGTTCTGCTGGAGGACCTCGTCATGCTGACTTTCCTGATGAACTTTGGAGGAGCTGTGGTCCTCATCCTGAGCATCGCTTCCTGGCTCCGGAGGGCAAGATGGTGCACTGCTCAGCCTCATGGAAAAGCTTGTCGCATTGGCTTTCCTGATGGGGACTCGGCTTTTCTCATTGCAGGAGGAGCTCGAGACTTCACTGTGGCTGAGGATGGTTGTGGTCCTTTTGGCAGAGCTCTGGTGCTTACCTTTAATGTTGGTTCCTGACTCTAGTTCAGATCCCTTAGCCTGATGGCATGGATCCTTCACCCCTCTGCCACAGACTTCCTAGCTTCCACTGACTTTTGGTCTTTTCCTGCACTTCTTGTATATGATTCTGGGCGATCTCTTATAAAATAATATTATAAAATGAGTCCTGTATTATATTGTTCCCTTTGCAAAAACCCCAAACCACGACAGTAGCTCAGGCTGGCTTTGAACTCATTGTGTAGCCCAGGTTGTCCTCGAGCTTCCAGGATCCTCCTGCCTCAGCCCCTCCACTGCTGGGACTGCAGGCGTGCCCCACACCCGCTTTTAAACCCCAAGGGCAGGGGCTGCTCAGATGGCCCAAGTCCTGCAAGGACACTGAGCGCCCACAAGAAGGCGGGTTGGGAAGTCGGGGGTCTGGGACCTAGGCTCATGCAGGGGTCAGGGCCAGACTGGGGCTCCAGAGGGCAGGGGAGGAGGCGGTGTGTAGGTGGAAGTGAGTGCGGAGCAAGGCGGGAGTGAAATGGGGAGTGGGATGAGGTGAGAGCAGGATGGGGATGAGAGGAGAAGGGGTGGGTGGAAGATCCGGCAGGCGGGCAGCTGAGGTCAGAACAGCCAGAAGTGAGGGAGTAGGGGCGGGGCAAATGGGTGGGGGCGGGGGCGGCCAGGTGGGTGGATGGGGGCTGGGCGGGCACCTCCGTCTTGGATTGGCTGGTGCAGGGCCTCCGCCCCCGGCGCCCGGACAATCGCGTCCACCCCCGCGTGGTAAGGACAGCACGGTAGCTCGGGTCGAGGCCTTCGCTCCGCAGCTGTCTGGGTTGCTTCTCACCATCCCCGCCCTGCGCACAGGTGAGCCCTCGACCCCTACCCCGACCCGAATCCAGCCACCCACTCGAAGTCCATGCCCAGGTCCTCGGTCACTCCGGCGCACACTCCCACCTGGTGCTGAGTTGCACCCTCTAGACCCCGCAAGCGGAGCAGGTACCTGACTGTGACCACGGCGTCCACCTTGACCCAACCTCGGACACCCCTCAGCTCCCCAGCTCCGCAGGGCGTGCGCCGGTTTCCCGGGGCACTGCGGGTCCTCGGTGCATTGCAGACCCTCCCGGCGCCCTCCCTGGGGCTCCATGGGGCCTCGACTTTCCGCCTGAAGATCTCCAAGGTGCAAGCACTCACGCGGCCCGCCTGCTGTGCCTCGCTGGACGGGTGCGGGGCGCCCTGGAGCGGCAAGAGGACAACTGCCCGGGATGCCTGGCTAGTAGCCCAGAGCCGCGGGTGGGCTCGGGTTCCGCGGGGTGGGGGGACCCGCCTGCGTGTGCAGGGGCTTTCAGGGCTTGAGACCAGTGAGGATGCCATCGGACGGGCTCGTCTGCTTACACTGGGCTTGTTAAAGGTTGGGGAGGATCGTCACAGCGTTGGGTGTCTCTGGAGGGACTCGAAAACCTGAAAATGGGCGCATTTCTCTGGGAAAAAATAGGTCCAAAGTAGGGTCTCTGATAGGTCCCAGATGCCAAGGCCTCCCAGGTACCCCCTCCCCCGTGAATCGCAAAATTGCGACGACTTGTAGGCAAACAGCGTTGCTAACGGAGGCCCTTGCTCCCCCATGCCCTGCCATCTCTTTCTGTGGGAGAGACAGCCTCCCCTCCCACCTCCATCAGGCTTTCACAGTGAGGTCCTGAGGCAGCAATGTGCTGAGTGACTTGGTCACTAGCTGGGGACTGGGTTTGCCTGTTGAATGTGAGGTTGGAGGAAGAGATGGCAGAGGGGCCAGCTCAGGCCTGTATAATGAAGGTTGGCGATATTCATACAGTGTCCCCAGAAGGGGAGACACATCCCAGGAAGGATTCCCTAGGAGCCTCCTGCCTCTCTCTCTCTCTCTCTCTCTCTCTCTCTCTCTCTCTCTCTCTCCTCGCCTCTCTCCTCTCTCCTCTCTCCTCTCTCCTCTCTCCTCTCTCCTCTCTCCTCTCTCCTCTCTCTCACTCTCTCTCAAATTTTCCAAGATGCCTAATCTCATGTCCTGGGGATTGTGCCCAGGCAAGACTAAATGCCAAAACTGAGCACAGGGCCACCTGTGTCTGCAGCAAGCTGTCTACACTGCTTTCTCGTCAGCCTTGTGGCGGGGCAGTGCCCTCTTTGGGCACTGAGCAGTTGGTCTCCTTTGAGAAGAGCTGAAGGGTCTGTTTTTCTTTGTTGTGTTTTAGGGTTTAAAAGATTTTTTTAAACTGTGGGTGATCTGGGCATGCTGTTGCACACCTGTAATCCTAGCACTCAGGGAGATGAAGCAGGAAACTAGCCCCAAGTTCAAGGTCAGGGTTGTCTACACAGTGAGTTCAAGGCCAACCAGAACTACATAGACTCTTCATCAAACACACACACACACACACACACACACACACACACACACACACACAGAAACAAAAAACCTTGTGGGTAAATACGCGGCCCCTCTGTATTGGGTTGTGGCCAAAGGACCCCAAACAGTGCTTACAACAGTACAGAGTTCACAAGCCTGTGCACACGCCCATGCACTTCCAGCCTTCTCTGGATTGCTCACAAGCCCTAGTATACGCCTGTCTGCATGTGTTCAGCACACACACGCTCTTCTCTGGGTGTGAGTGTGTGGTGCTGGGGCAGGAACCCAGGCTCGGTGTGCTGGGCAACCCTCTCCCACTGAATGTTTCTCATCTGTTTGTCCAATCCCAGGATGTAGGACTGGTGAGTGCAGAGAGGGGGTTATAGGTGTCATTTGTCCCTGCACACTGCCGTTCATTATCAGCTAAACCTCTGTACCACTAAACAACTGCTCTGCCTCCCCTTACCTGTGTCCTTTCTTTTTCCAGTGATATTAGAAATTGAACCTAAGGCCTCACAGATGCTAAACACACTGTGCTCTATTCCTGAGCTATGTCCCCTTTCTTATTTTACTTAGAGATAAATCTCCTTAAGTTGCCCAGGCTGGCCTTGAAATTTCCTGCCTCGGCCTCTTGAGTGCATAGGATTACAGGTCTGCTCCACATGTGGCTCTCTATGCTTTCTGTTCGAATTTTCTAGTTCTGGGTACTCATATATGACAGACCATGGAATCCCACAATACTTGTCCTTTCTGTGATTGACTTCTCACAATGTGATGTCTTCATTTATGATGTAGCACATATCAGGACTCCTTTCCTTTTTAGGGCTGGATAATATTCCATAGCAGGGCTGGACTACTTGTTTGCATATCTATCACTCATTGATGGCTGTGGGTTGCTCTACTTTCTGACTGCAGTGAATGGTACTGCTGTGCCCATGGGTTTCCAAATATCTACTTCCAGTTTTGAGCATTATTATTTTTTTTTTTTGGCGGAACCAAAAAAGACCCTTGCACTTGCCAACGAAGCACTTATTTCACAGAGCCAACTCCCGGCCCCTCTACTCCCAGTTTTGAAATCTGCACCCAGGAGCTGAATTGTTGGGCCACAGGGTAGTCCTGTGTTTATCCTGGGAAACGGCCAAGCTGCAGAGGAGCAGTGGAGTCAGGGTGTCTGAGCCAGCTCTTACCTGGAACTGGGTGACCCGGAGTCCCTGGAGTTGGCCAGCCACAACCTGAACTCTCACCCTCCCAGAGACAGATCCAGCATGCCTTCAGAGAAACCCCAGGCAGAGGGCAGCCCTACAGCATGCTCCCGCCTCTCAGGGGGGCACACAGAGGACAAGGAGCGCCTGTGGATCCGGCCTGACACCCCGAGCAGGTGCACCTGGCACCTGGGCAGGCCCGTCACTGACTCACCGCATCACTGCACCAACCTGTGAGTCTCTGTTGTTTACCCTAGAGGTGGTAGATACAATGCGTACCTGATGCTACTGTGGAGAATGGTACTGCTGTGCCCATGGGTTCCCAAATACCTGCTTCTGGTTTTGGGATCTGCACCCAGGAGCTGAAGTGTTGGGCCACAATTGTTGGGTGGTGGGAGACTGATACCCGGCAGCCGCAGAGCCAGGGGACGCAGGGTGGGGTCATCATTGGGATCACCTGGGTTTCCTGGATCACCTTAGAGACCGAGGCAGGCTCAAAGAGGCTGAGGCTGTCTGCTGCACAGCCCAGCACTTAGGTCAGTGCCCAGCAAGATAGGGATGTGAGGCAGCCCTTTCTGAATGACTGGTGGTTGTGCCCAAGCACTCATACCTGACCAGTCACTGAAAAGATGCGAGCAGGTAGCTCTTGGGGACAGCCCGCCTTGTAAAGTCACTGAATAAAGCCTGAGCCGTGGGCACCATCACCAACTCATTCAGCAAGGGCTGCCTGGGTATAGTCACCATAGAGCAGTCACAGCTCTAGCAGCTGGCCAGCGCTGTAAGCCACAAAAGGACAGAACTAGAGGTGTCTCACACTCAGATGCAGGAACCGGAGGACTGGAATTCCAGAAATAAGTTTCTAGTGAGAGGAACCTCGGTCTGTGCTCAAACTCAACCTGTGCTTTAACATTTTCACCAGTAAATAATTTTAACACAACAATGACCACAGCATCACTATATCTGGGTTGTTTTTGTAGTGCTGGGGATTGAACTCAGGGCCTCTGCACTGAACTACATCCTCAGATCTTTTTTGATTTTTCATCCTTTTGCTTGTTTGAGATAGGGTCTCTTTTTGCAGTTCACGCTGGCCTTGAACTCATTATGTAGCCCAGGCTGGCCTCAGATTCCCAGAAATCCTCCTGCCTCAGCCTCCCGATTACAGTATGTGCTACTGCACCTGGCTTATTTTTTGTTTTGAGACAAGCTCTCACTAAATCACTAAGTTGCCCTGGCTGGGCTAGAACTTAAGGTCTTCCTGCCTCAGCCTCCCCAAGTGCTGGGAGGACAAGTGTGCACCATAACACCCGGCTTTTATTATTTGGGGTTTCTGGGTGCACATGAGTGTGTTTAGATGTGTTTACACTGTCACTTTATCCCATGCACGGGTTTGTGTGACCAGCCAGATCCCTTCTTATAGCCAATACTTTGGTGCTTGGTTTTAAAAATATAGCTGGGCTGCCAAAGTGGATTAACTGTTACTTTTTTATGGAGTGGAGTCGGGGGGAGTATTTATCCCACAGTTTGTAGAGGTTTCAGTCCATAAATGGCTGGCTGCAAGGCAGGGTGGCTTGCGAGAGGGGCATCACAGAGGACAAACAGCTCATGGTGGCAAAGGACAGCCAAAGCAAATAAGGGAGGATTAACTGTTGTTTTGTTTTGTTTTGTTTTGTTACTTGAATATTACAGACTCCTCTCTGTTTTAGGCCAGAATCTCCAAAAATTTTGCCAGATATTCTGAGCAACATTGGGAACAGCCCAATGGTCAGAATCAATAAGATCGGGAAGAAGGCAGGCCTCAAGTGCGAGCTCTGTGAGTGTTGGAAGCGCTCCTCCCCTCTTCCTCCCCATCCCCGGCTTCCCTCTCCTCCCCCACTTCTAGGCTGGGTTCTGACCAAGGCCCTGGGGGTGCTTGGAGGAGGGGCTGAAAAGCTCTAGTGGTTAACAGCTGCTAAAAGCACTTCACTCAGGTTCCCTGTGGGAAGAAAAAGCTAGGGTGTGGTGTTGGGGTGATAGAGGGCCCCTTGCAACTGGCTGGGTTGGCCTAAAGGATGGTCCATGAAGATTTTCAGAGCAGGCTTTCAGGCCCAGCAGCCCCATCACCAGAGCCCCAAGGACCAGGAGGGACTGGCAAGGAGCAGGCTCTTGGTGTCCTGTGGGCTGAGGAGAGGCAAGGGCACCAGGGACTTGTTTGGGACATGTTTACTCAAGACACTTGGGGGACAGAGAGAGGTCCTTAAAGTGGGAGTCAGCAGTGTTAGATTGTTTAGTTGAATTCAAACACCTATAGTATTTAGATGCCAATAGAATATTC
>NDGN011349984.1:0-12194 GCA_002564285.1 Tympanoctomys barrerae | reverse complement strand
TGCTTTGTTTTTATACTTTTCTGCTGGATGGTTAAGGCCAAGTAGATTTTGGATCTTATTCCCTCTCTTATTTTCTCACACTAGTGAGACAATAGTGTTTACACACAGGAGCCTGATTTATTTCATGTGTAAGTATGGTTTCTAGTTGCATCTTTTTGACTATAAAAGCCTTAAGTTCATCCTTTATAGCTGAATAGTACTCCATTATATAAAAACACTACATCTTTTTATCCATTCCTCAGTTGATGGGCATTTGGGTTCTTTCCAAGATTTAGCTATGACAAATTGTAGTTCTGTATATATGGATGGTCATATATTGATGTGGTATGATATTTTTAATTCTTGTAGGAACATATCCAGAAGGGGAATAGCTGGGTCAAATGGGACCTGTAATCCTAGTTTTTGAGGAATCTCTGCACTGATTTCCACAGTGGTTGTACCAGTCTATACTCCCACCAACAGTGGAGTTATTAGTTAATTTGCATCCCCCTTTTATCCCCTTATATCCCCTTTGTTAGTAGCTGATTTTTTTGATGACAGTCATTCTTTCTGGAGTTAGATGGTATCTCAGTGTTGTTTTAATTTTCATTTCTCAAATGATCAATAATGTTGTACATTTTTTCACATATTTATTTGCCATTAGTATTTCTTCATCTGAGAAATGTTTGTTGACCTTAGATGCACATTTTTGGATTGGGTCTTTGAGTTTGGGGTCTCTCATCCTTTTCAATTTTTTATATATTTTAGATAGAAGTCCTTTGTCTAAAGAACAGTTGCCTAAAGTTTTTTCCCCAGTTTATGGGGTTTCTTTTCACTCTATTATCATTTTCTTTTGATGTTCAAAATGTTTTTAATGCAATGATATCCCAGTTGTTGACTCTTTGAAGTACTTCCTATGCAGTTTGGGTTTTGTTCATGTATGATTTCAATAATCAATGAAAACTGAAAAACAAAAAGCATGTAATAGACCTAAAACACTGTCAAGAGTCACTTAGGAGAGGATGAGAATCAGAAAAATAAACTTGATAGTGGTTAAACATAGTCATCTTACTGTTACAGTTTGAATTTCAAATGTTCTCAAACATATGTAAATTTGGAAGGGTGATTGGATTATGGGGCTCTGTACCTGACTTGCTGTTAAGAGGCTGGGCCTGGCTGGACGAGGTGAGTCAGTGGGATGTGGCCTGGAAGGATACGTCTCCCTCCCCAGGTCCTGCCTTCTTTCTCTGAGGCTGGCCGCCATGAGGTAAACAGCCCCTCTGAGCAAGGTCTTTCACTATGCAGTTTCTACCCTGGAGTCTGCATGTATGAACTCAAACTTCTGTTCCTTTAAATGATGGATACCATGCTTTGTGTGTGTGTTCCTCAGACACATCGTTGATAGTATATTGTGTGTGAGGGAATGTTAACTTATGTATCCACAATCCACAATAAATCTTCTGGTTTATTGTAGATTTAGTGGCCCTTTATAGAATGTCATTTGATTTTTAAGTTCTCCCAGACCAAATCACAAGGAATAAAACTTATTTTAGTGTCCCATAAAAATATCAGAACAATTCTTCCTTGGATTATACAGGAAGGGACAACAACTTTAAGAGAATTTCAAAAGAAAGTACATACAAAATTAATCTACACGTGGTTCAATCCCTGGCACCACATGCCACACTGGCCCTACCCCCAGGCATGCTGAGCTGGCGACTGAGTCCAGGTCTGGTGCACACCTATAATCCCAGTGCTGTGAAGGATGAAAACAGGAGGACTGCTATGAGTTCAAGCTGCATAGTGAGACCCTGCACACACACACACACACACACACACAGAAATCTACAATTTTGTTTCAATCTTCCACAATTTTACTGCCTATGTGCCTAAATTAGCATTTTGATAGCAATTTGTCTTAATTTAAAAATTATTTAACTATTTTTCAGAGAAGAAAACTTTTACATAAAATTTTCATAATCTTATGTAACATTGAAAAGCATTTGTTTTTGTGCTTAGTAAATGACACTGTCAAAGATTTTGATGCACTGTGACACTTGATAGTGGCTGCATTATGTGACTATAACTAGAGACTGCCTTCCTAGCAGTTAGGGTTTAGCATTGTCATAAATGTTATTTAGATTATTTCATAGAAGGAATCTTTAAAGATAGTGTGTTAAGAGTAGGTGGATTAAGAGAAGGCAACTTTTATATTTTGATGGGTTTCACTCCAAGTGCTGGGTGTCAGTTCTTTGAAATTTTATCCTCCAACAATTAGAGTGTGGCCAGAGAGTTGCTACCACTGCATGCTTCGTAGTACCACATGGCTTTCCTGTTAGCTTCCTTTTCCTTGAACTCTTATATTTAGCTTTACAAAGACAGTCACAGTTGAGTCTCTGTAGCATGGGCACCCTTTAAGCTCTGTTGTCCTAAGTTTTCTCTAGAGACCTCCTTTGCCTGTGGTCTAGCACTCTTTTCCTCAGCAGAGGCTGTGATGATATCAAAGCTCTGCTCCATAACAAAAGGTCCATGCAGGATAGTTGTGTTCAGTGTCCTACAGAAACACAGCTGAATCAATTCATTCAACCTTTGATTCTAGAACTCTTTCTCCTTGTACTCTTCTCAGCTGACAGCAAACTAATTGCTGCGTACATTGGAACTTGGGGTTTAATTTAAGTACCGCTGGGTTGAGAGGCAGACAGCAGGCACCTGTAGACAAGCCTATGCATCCTCATCACTAATGTGAGTCAGAAGTATTTGCAAGCGCTAGCTTCTCTTTGGAATTATACATTTTCTAGAAATCTTGGTTTTTAGTTCAAATGCACTTAGATGAGGTTAGACTTGCCTTCCATCAAATAACAATTTAAAAACTGCTTTCAGCTTACGATGAGTTTGGGAAAGCTATATATAAGCTTAATTATAGCACAATTATCTTCTAAAGAAAGCCTTGTCTAAATAAATATAGCTTGCAGTTATCTCCTCTTATCTAAAGCATTACTCTAGAACTTAGTAGCTTAAAATATCAATGCTTTTATTGTATCATCTCATCATGTGACTCTGAGAAAAGGCTGAAGCCCACATACGGGAAATGCTGAGGCCAAGAGAGCTGCAGGGAGGAGTGCAACAGTCTCAGGTGGTGGATGCTTAGCCCAATGACCTTACTGAGATCTTTTCCTTGAGATGTAACATTTCATGGTCAAGATAGACTTTGCAGCCCAAACCACGCAGTTGCTGTCCTTACTAAGAAAGCTAAGTTCAGGTGATATTCAGACTTTTCATTGCTGCAAACAGCTAATAGCAGGGTTAAGACTACAACCTCATTTCTGTGACTTTTTTTTTTTTTTTTTTTNTTGGGACATTGGGACCTTGGGCTTGCCAGAGAGGCACTGCTGCTGTCTCTCTGGCCCTCTGAAATAATTCTTGAAGGTCCACCAAAAAGAAACAAAATCCTTCCTTTTCACAGATGAGAAGGCATTTTTGTGAATGGACCCTTACTGAGCAGGTTTTGGCAACAATTTACTCCTGGATCTAAGACATAAACATATCTCTTTCTATTGTTAACAGAAGTAAGCATTTAATATCAAATTTCATGATCTATAAATAAATATTTCAGAACTTACCATTATGAGTTGAATATTTTCACCATTACATGTATTTTTGAAACCCTATTCTTTAATGATAACAAAATATACCAAAGCATGTGATAAATTAAAAGCTCATTAGTGCATAAGATTAATGTTCACACATATATATCATGTACATGTATAGTATATATATCTTGGGGATGCTGTATTTGATTGTAAGAATTTTCACATGATCTTTTTAATCAATATGATCTCTGATAGCCACTGAACATACTGATCACTGGCTTAGAGTTGCTACAGAAATGAGCTCATTACTGCTCAAGTGCTCTATGAGGTAAGTGCTCAACTTTTAGGATTGTAGAAAACTAAAACCTAAAGAGCTAAGGATATACAGACACTGTGGGAGAAAGCAGTTTTTGCCATGACCCGTCCCACACCCTATCTCTGGAGTATTTACTTGGTGTTATGTGGGAGGGGGGAAGAAGCCTAGTGAGTTGAAATGGAGGTGGGGGGTATGGGTCCTCCATGCTGTGAACTGAAAGTCAAACCTTTTTAGGGACCTAGTGGTCAGGCCTCCATGACCCAAATATTAACAAGACCATCCTTAGGCATGTCCAGATATAACACTCACATCTGCTGGATCTGTATTGACACATAAGGATAAGCACATATCTGTATGTACATCTCTGGACAGATCATTGACCTAAGTGTACTACTTTAGGCACACTGTCCAATGGACTAGAAATATGAGCCAATGTAGATGTGGTAATGATTTGGCTGTCTGTAGGTCTGAGATATTGATAATTCTGACTGATGGTCTTACCAATTTATAACTGGATATTCTGGTTATCCTGCGCATAAATCCTAGCCACTTCTACAGCTTCATGTTGGCTGCATGCAAGGGCAATGTGGTCAGCATGGAGATTGTTTAGTGGGGCATCTTGTGAATTCTATTTACAAGTATTAAATAAGAATTTGGCTTATTTTCCATAGGCTCTGGTGGATCTAGTTTTGATATCAGGTTAGACATACAATTGTTTACTGGTCACAGGTATGGCAGACTATTTAATTTATTAATATTAAATAAGTTAGCTGACAGTAATTTAATATATAATATGTTTCTTAAACTACTCATACTATCATATGTATTTATGACTATTTAATCTTAGTGCATGGAATTTTTGGTAGTTCATACTATCAAGAAATGTGTTGGTAATTTAAGCTCACATTTTGAGCACTAATATGACATTCCAAAACGAAGTGCCATTACAAAGATATATACTTGAAAGGAAGAGTAGAAACTAGATACAGGTTAAAGCACATGTAGGGTTTGGGGGTAATCTACCCAAAATTTCAAGAAGGATCTGTTAGAGAGAAGGTACTACCTCTTGTACCAGGCTATAATCCCACCAACAGTGGAGAAGAATCCCTTTCTCCCCGCAACCTTTCAAGCATTTCTTATTGACTGACTTCTTTTTAAATTTATTTATTTATTTATTTATTTGGTATTGGTCTCATTACACAGCTTGGACTCATAGTGTCCTCCTGTCTCAGTCTCCCCAGTGCTGGGATTACAGGTGTATGCCACCACTGGGTTTTGGTGACTTGCTTGGTAACTGGGACTGGCACAACAGGTGGTACCTGGGATTGAACTAGAATACTTGCACTTGCTGGACAGGCGCTTAGACCTCTGAGTTATCTCTGCAGCCCCAGATGACTTCTTGATGATAGCCATCCTTTCTGGGTTAATGTGGAATCTCAGGGTTGCTTTAATTTACATTTCTCAAATGACCAATGATGTTGAACATTTTTTCAGATATTTTTACTTGCTATTTGTATTTCTTCATCTGAGAAGTATATACTCAACTCAGATGTCCATTTTTGGTTGAGTCTTTGAATTTTTGAGCTTGATTTTTAAAAATTATTTATATGTTCTAGATAGAAGGTCTTTGTCAGGGAGATAGTTGGGTATAATTTTTTCCCAGTACATGGGTTTTCCTTTTACTCTGTTGATGATTTCTTTTGATATGTAGAAACTTTTAAATAGATGAGATCATAGATGTTGATCTTTGAAGTGCTTCCCTTGCAGTTTGCTTTTGTTCATGAACTCTCTACCTACCTCTACATCCTTATAAGATTTTTATCTACTTTTTTCTCTAGGAGACTTACTGTTTCTGTTTTAATTTTAAGTCTTTGATATATTTTATCTGTATATTAGTACACAGTGATAGGCATGGGTCTAACTTTAGCTTTTGGCATGTGGAAAGCTAGTTTTTTCATCATCATTTATAAAAAGGCTGTCTTTCAGAGAACATGTTTGGCCCTTTTGTCAAAGGTAAAGTAGCTGAGTGTGTTTGTAGTTGTGTCTGCATCTTCTAATATGTTCCATTTTCACAAGTCTGTTTTTCTTCTAGTACTGTGCTGATTTTATCATAACAGCTTCATAGTATAATTTCAGGTCAAAGATGTGATGCCTCTTGCCTTTCTTTTTTTGCGCAAGTTTTCTTTTGCTATTCTAGGTCTCTTGTTCCAAATGAATTTTAGGACTTTTTTCTCTAAGTCTTTTCTCTAGATTTTTTTCTCTAGATCTAGGTATACTAATGGTATTTTAATTGGAATTGCATTGAACCTGTATAAAAATTTTGGAAGTATGGCCATTTTCACAGTGTTGGTTCTTCCTAAGCAGGAACAAGGGATATCTTTGCATTTTCTGAAATCCTCTTTAATTTCATTTCTCAGAGTACTATAATTTTTGCTGCATAAGTCTTTTACTTCCTTTGTAATATTGAATCCTAAGTGTTTCATTTTGGGGGATGTTATCACAGAAGTCATGGTTCCCTTAATTTCTCTCTCTGTGAATTTGTTGTATGTGTATAGAAATTCTATTGATTTTTGAGTACTGACTTTGTATCCTGATATGCTACTGAATTTGATTATTAAATCTAAAAATCTCTTGGTAGAGTTTTTGAAGTCTTCTATGTAGAGTACCATATCATCTGCAAATAATGATAATTTTACTTTTTGCCTTTGCAATCATTATTACTTTTATTTCTCTCTCTCTCTCTCATCTAATTGATCTGGCTAATATTTGTCAGAAATATATTGAATAGGCATGTTGATAGTGGACATCCTTGTCTTGTTCTTGATTTTAAAGTAAAGACTTTAAATTTTGCCCTTTTAGTATGATGTTGGCTGTTGGTTTGTCATAGATGGCTTTTATCATGCTGAGCTGTAGACAACCTGTTCTGATTTTCTGTAGGGATTTTTATTATGCATGAGTGTTGGACTTTGTTTTTGTTTTTTATCAATTTAGGGCAGGGTGTACAGGGTGTATGGGATCTCACTACATAGATCAGACTCATAGTGATTTTCCTGTTTTCAGCCTCCCAAGTGCTGGGATTACAGATGTGCACCACCAGGCCTGGTTGTTTTAGTGCATCCCAGGAGCGGGGCTTGCACTGCAAGCTGGGGATAGAACCCCTGGCTGCTGCACCTTGTCTAAGCAGGCACTTTAGTCTACTGAGCTATTTGGCCAGCCTGAGTTTTGGACTTTGTAAAAAGCTTTTTTCTGTACCTATTGAGATGATCATGTGGTTTTTGTCTTTGGCTCTATTGATGTGGTGTATTACATTTATGGATTAATGTATGTTGAACCATCCCTACATTCCTGGAATGAATCCCTTTTAGCCTTGATACATAATCTTCTTGATGATTTGTTGAATTCTGTATGCCAATATTTTATTGAGGAGTTTTGCATCTATGTTCATTAGAGAGCTTCCCTGTAGTTCTCTTTTTTAGTTGGGTCTTTCTTTGGTTTTGGTATCAGCATAATGCTTGCCTCCAGGAATGAATTTGGGAGAATTGCTTCACTTTCAGTTTTGTTGAAGAATCTGAGAAAAGTTGGAATTAAAGCTCTCTAAATTTTCTTGTAGAATTCAGCTGTGAATCCATAGGACCTCAACTTTTTCTTTGTTGGTAGGTTATTTATTACATTTTCAATTTCATTTCCTCCTATTGGGTTATTTAGAGTTTGTATATCTTCTTGACTTAGCTTTGGCAATTCATATTTATCTAGCAAATGTCCATTTCCTCTGTGTTTTAAATCCTGTGAGAGTAAATTTTTTTGCAAATAGATATTGGCGATCTGAATTTCTATAGGGTCTGTAGTGATTTTGTTCTTTTCATTTGTTATTGTATGAAATTGGTTTTTTATTGTCTTTTTGGTAAGGGTGGCTAGGTACTTATCAATTTTATTTATCCTTTTAAAGAACCAATTCTTTGATTCATTTATTTTTTTTGTATTGTTTTCTTGATCTCCATTGCATTAATATCTTCTCTAATCTTTTATAATTTCCTGCCTTCTTTGGGCTTTGGGCTTCATGTGTTTTTCTTTTTCTAAGAGCCTGAGGTGAAGCATAAAATTGTCTTTTGGGATCATTCTGTTTTTCATTTTCTTTTCTTTTTTTTTTCTTTCTTTTCTTTTTGGTCTTTTTGAGACAGGGTCTTACTATGCAGTTTAGACTGGCCTTGAGCTCACTTTGTAGCCCAGGCTGGTCTCAAACTCGCAACTATCCTCCTGTCTCAGCCTCCAGAGTGCTGGGATTACAGGCACACACCACCATGCCTGGCTAAAAGGCTTTTTTTTTTTTTTTTTTTTTTTGGTGGCTCAGGCTGCCTGAATGGCAGGTCTGATAAGGCAGGTGGAACTGGGGATTGAACTGCAAACCGCAGTAACCTGCTCCTGACTGTGTTTGCATGAGCAGGTGCTTAAACAACTGAGCTAATGGGTAGGCCCCCTCATTCTGTTTTAGAAAGCTTTCATTGTATCCGACAGGTTCCAGTAAGTTGTATCTGAATTTTTTTATTGTAAATATTTTAAAATTCCATCTGTGATCCATTGGTTGTTCAGGAGGTGGTTCCTTATTATTCATGTGTTTATAGTGTTTTTGTCCTTTCTTTTGTCAATAACTTCAAGTTTCATTGTACTATGATCAGATATATACATAGGGTAATTTCAGTTCATTTGCATTTACTGAAGTATGCTCTATGTGCTAGTATGTGCTCTGTTTTTTAGAATATCCCATGTGCATCTGAGAAGAGATTCTGATGTTGCTGGGTAAAACATTCTGTAAAGTTCTACTAAGTCCAGTGCTTTACAAGTTTGGTTAGTTCTGTTATTTCTTTGCTGGTTTTTTTTTCCCAGTTCTATCTCTTTGTGGCAGTTGTGTATAAAGTTCTCCCATTACAATTGTATCATTGCTTATTCGATTTTTCTTGTCTATTGATGTTGGTCTTATGTAGTTGGGTGTTCCTAAATTGGGTGCATATATACTTATGATTGTTATCTCTTCCTCTTGCACTTTTACCCTAACAAGTATGGAATGACCTTCTTTATCTCTTAATAATTTTGGTCTGAAACTGATATTTTCAGCAACCAGAATAGCTACCCCTGCTTTTTTGCAGGCCTCCTGTCACATGGTATATTGGTTTCCATCCTTTAATTTTTAGTCTGTGAATTTCCTTTTGAGTTAAATGTGTTTGTTGTATACAGCATATTGTTGGACTATGTTTCTTGATCCACTCCACCAGTCTGTTTCTTTTGATTTGTGAATTGAGGTTGTTTAAATTGATATGCATCAATTTATCTATGTCATGCTATTTTCTTGCTATAGGTCCCCTACTTCCCCCTCTTTTTAATTACTTGCTCTGTTTGGTTTTTTTTTTTCTGTTGTTGTTCTTGAAATTGTGATTGTTTCTGTCTCTTTCTAGAATATCTGTCAGTGTTGTTTATAGGGTTGTTTTTTTGGCCATGAATTTCTTCAGTTGTTCTTTGTTCTGAAAGAATCATATCTCTCCACTGAATTTGATAGAGAGATTTTTCAGGTACATCAATCTGGGTTGGAAGTTGTTTTCTTCAGGACTTGAAATATCTCATTTTAATCTCTTCTTGATTTGAAGGTTTGTGTTCAGAAATCTGCCATGATTCTGATGGGCTTTCATTATACATCTTCTGTTTTTATTCTCTAACAGGTTTTAATATTCTGTTCTTTTGCTCAATTTCTGGTATCTTAATTATTATGTGTCTGGGTGAAGATTTATTTCTATTATGGCTAGCTAGAGTTCTATACACCTCACTTGTCTATATGTAAGATTTTTTGCCATGCCTCACTTATATAGTTGTGTCATGTCAGATTTTTTTTTCTCATGCTTGGGAAATTTTGTACTACTAGTTCTGCAAAGAGTCTTTTTATGTTATTTGTGCTGACTCCTGCTCTTTTTATTGAAACCTATCAGTCTTATATATTTTTTCCTTTCATTATCTTACAGCTGCTGAACTGTTATTTCCTGGTTCCTTGTTTTTTTTTTTTTTTTTTTTTTCAGAACCAGGGATTGAACTCAGGCCCTTACACTCGCCAGGGAAGCTCTTATTCCACTGAGTCATCTCCCTGGCCCCTCCTTGTTAGTTTTAAGAGATCTTTCCTTTTGCATTCATTAGCTGCACTGCTGTGTTCAAGATATGAAAGTCTATCTTCAGTTTTGATTCAGTGGTTTTGCCTGCTTTCAATGAAATTAATTTCCTGTTTATCTGTTTGAATCTGTTTCCTGAAGTATAATACTTTTCTATAGTTTTTGTTGAATGCTTCTATCATTTTTCTATCTCCTCCTTTTTAAAAAAATCTATTTTTTTATATGTGCTGGACAATTATTTCATAATTGTCATTTCTTTTTTGACCTCAGAGACTATTTCTGATCTGATTTCTCCTATTTCCTGATAGACTTGTTCCCTTACTTCAGTTGATATCATTTCAGAAATTTCAGGAGCATGACTTCCAAGTTGTTCTATGTTCTTGTCTCTTGGACTTGTTCCGGGCCAACTGGAGTAATGAGATTGACTGTACTTCTTCATTTTGGCATTTTTGAAGCTCTTGATGATCACTAGAACTGAACAGTGGTAGGAGAGAGGTGGGTTGCAGGTCAGTAAGGTTCCTGTTACAGTGGGGATACAAGGTAGGACTCACCAAGACTCTTGAGCAGTGAAGATCATAAAAATATGAGATTTAATGAAATAAAAGAGAATTTAAAAAGAATTCCCTAGGGAAGCAAGGAAAACACTGAAAGAAAATCTGGACTCAATCTAGGGTAGGGAAGAAGTTACAGCTTTAAGTAAAGAAAATGACCAACTAAAGGATGAAAATACTGTGATTCAAATTCACAAATTATAAGTTTTGAAATTTAATGAAATTAATCCAAACTTTGACAATATTATGTGAGTAATTATGACTTTAGAATTATCATGATTGGGCAAACCACATTTAGGATCCCTCTTGCCTCATAGGAGTATTCCTTGTCCCCATCCTTTTTCCTAAATAAAATTTCCTACTCAGAAAAAAAAGAATTGTTATTATTTTCATCATCTTCAATATTGTAAGCAGATGATCTGTCCTTTCAAAAAGAGATGTAACTGTTATGGAGCAGAAATGGAGATTTCAGGCAAGTTGTGATTGCTTAGGCAAGGCCAGCAGAATTTACAGCTAGATCATTCTTCCTAGCCAATTCAAGGGGCGCGATGCTATAATGGAAGTGGTTTGAGCAAGGTTCAAAGGCCACTGCTTTACAAAGGCTGCTTAGCAAAGGACCAAAAATATGTGGTGGGCAAATCACTTCACCTTTCTGGGCCTTAGCTATTTCAGGTATATAGTGAAAATTTTGACTGAAATGACATTGAAGGTCCTTTTATCATTTAAAATTTTAGGAGCTCTGGACTGGGAGCATCAGGTGGCTCTGGCCAGAATGAATCTGTCCATGAGGAGCTGGAGGTCACAGCTCAAAAAGTGCTGGGGAGACTGAAGAACCACTGGCTGTTCTAGTCGGAGTGGGACACTGCTGCCTTTGTGGTCTTTCTCGCTTTTGTGGGCACTGTGCTGCTCCTGCTGCTGCTGGTCATTGCTCACTGCTGCTGTCACTGCTGCTGTTCCTCCCCCAAGACCCAGAAGGAAGGGCTCAAGGGAATGGGTAACTTGGTCATGGAACTCTGACATTAGTCCCTTGGCATGTGTCCTGGTGCCAAACAAAGTTTGTCTGCTGGGAAAAATAAAAAAATTATAAAAGCTTTGCAAAGTCTTATAAGAAAAGATTGAAAATTGTCATAAAAAATGATGCCACACATTTACAGGATATTCTTTAGGATCAGCAAAATATCTTCTGGAAAGAATGTACCAGGTAAGCTAAAGAGTCAACAGGATGAAAAAAGGTGAGCAATGTTAGCAAAAATAATGTAATGAAAGGAATAAGGCAATTTGGTACGAGTGGTCTCAACTACCCAACTGAAAGAAATGGATTGACACATTGGATCAAGAAACAATACTTAGGGTATATGGAAAACCCACTACTTTTATGGACTACTGGACTATATTGGATCATTTTGCTGAATTCACACACCTACAATATTTAAGTGGCAACAGAATACCCATCTCTAGAACAGATATACAGCTACTTTCTCTTAATTCAATGAAAAGAAAGATTTGTTCTAATAGTGCTTGGACAGGACATCATATCTGCATCTTGTGTTATGAATAACTACTACAAAGACAACAATATGCAATGTATTAATTATTGAAACTGTCCTACTAA
>NDGN011349970.1:0-12825 GCA_002564285.1 Tympanoctomys barrerae | reverse complement strand
GAAAGACAGTTAACATCTTGCTATAGGATAAATACGAAGTAGGAAGTGGTGCCAAAGAAATACATTTGACCCCAGAGATACTTGGTCAGTTTTGTCACTGGTTTTAAATTTTCTGCATGTAATGTACACTTCACTGCCCAAACTATAGTAAATTGTTTCCACTGCTTCTACCTTGGTAAATTCTGGAAGGACCAGGATTTGAGGATGTATCATCATGGGAAGCACTCAATGTCTGCTGAGTCTGAGATGCCCAAGAGACAGCTGGCAATGCAATGATACCCAAGAAGCACCTAAATATCCAACTTCAGAAGACAGCTGGACTAGTGGCATATAAACTGCTGAGCCATGGATGTCATTTAAGTAAATTTAAAGCCATGAGAGTAATAAGATCACTTGAGAAGAGTAAGGACAAAGTGGGCAGAAGGTCCATGCCAATGTCTTAGAAGTTTTACTGCGCTAAAATGAAACTACCTCTACCCCATCACCACACATAAGCAGCAACCCATTTTAAATTTTTACTCAATTTTAGAACATCCTTCTTTAAAAGAAAAAAACAAAAACAAAAAACTGTCTTCCCACAACTCCATTCCTGAGTCTGAGGTACATGTCTTTAAAAATTAAAGAGAGTAAGATTTCTCTCTCTTCCTTGAGAAACTCTTTTAAGATCTGAGAACCTCAAAAGCTTCCCACAGAGTTCCCGCATCTCCTTCCCAAGACAGAACATGCCACACTTCAGGGCCCACAATCCCAATATACCCCAATCCCTAGAGGCAGGTCCCAGACATTTAAAGGGTATCAGACACTCAAGGCTTGTAGCCTACACATGCTCTTTAGATCCCACTTCATGTGGCCTAAACTGAGAAAGCATGCTGCCCTTGTCATAGAACACATTTTTAAGCCTAAAATTAGGTCATTTGTGTCAAGTGTCACAGAGTAGTCACACAAGACAAAGGCTAAGCAGCCTCCAGTGGACTTGTCAATGAGGAGAGAACAAGAGATCTCAGTGAGAGATGATGACAGGCAGGAAGGGGTCAGCAGAGGCAGCTTGAAGAGCACTGAAGAGTAGGAGACAAGGAAAAACAGACCACAGGTGCACACTCCTTTTTCCACAAAATTTGGCTATAAGAATCCAGTTGAAATGATTAGTTCAGCCCAGAAAGTTGAAGAGCATCCAGCCTTCCCTCTGTGACCCTTTAACACATCCCCACCAGCTTGCACCACCTGACAGGACTGTCCCATGCTGCCTGATGGGACAAGCAGGTATGCACCAATGGTGGTCCAGAGCCACCCAGCAGCAAGACAGAAATTATGTCCCCATGAACATATATTAAATACCTATCTAACAGAAAGCTGAACTCCATGTTTCAGGTTGTGTGGTGAAGGGGTGGTTTTTAAGAAAGAGTCTGGCTATGCAATTCAGGCTGGCCTTGAACTCACAGTGCTCTTCCTGCCTCACCCTCCTGAGTGCTGGGATTATAGGCATATGCCACCATGCCCAGTTCTAGGATCTACTTTTATACGATCCAAGATATCTTACTTGCAGAACAGCTTCCTTTCAGATATCTAAGTGGCACAGTGACATAAACTATAACCAGTCAGTTTTCTAGAACAGTAATTCTGCCTGAGGCCAAGAAGATAAAGATGTATCCCCAGATGTGCCCAGGTGGGACAAAGGACCAAGAATGTGTGAGATCAGGCAAGGGTTTCAAGGATGACTGGTGACCACACTGGAGCTACAGTGTGGTTGCCTGAAAAGCAAAACTACTCTGTTTGAATAATTTTTTTCCCTTCTATCTTTCATGTTCCTTGTCCATGGTGTTTGAACAAATACATGCAGAACTCAGCTACTTTAGAAAAGTCACCTTACAGTGTAAGAGGAAAGAGGTCCACTAAAGGCAGGAATAGCACAGGGAGACCAGTCACCAAAAGGCAGGAAGCACCTATATTCCCTTAGCTAACCTCAGAATCTCTTGACTCTTTTAATTAACATAAGCTAAGAATCCTACTGGCTCTGGCTAGGGAAATGGGGGGGGACATGTTCCCTCATCAGCAGGACTGCCAACTAGTTAGGAAGGCTTTCACTCAGTATGACTCAAGGTGGACCTATAACAGAGAGGCCACACTGAGGACAAACCAGATTGCCAGGCTAGAAACTCATCCAAATCTAAATAAAGTTCAGCAGCAGTCCTGAGTGCCATTTTTACTCTATGTCTGACTGAAGCACATAGGGATTAAGGATTATTGATCTAGCCCAGGTACACTTTCAGTATGCAGATTCACTGATAGGCATTCAAGTGGCTGAGCGTCCACTGAATGGCCCCACTTCTGTGGCTCTAACACACATGCAGTATAAATATAGGAGATCCCTTGCCAATCTTCATGAGAGACTAAGCCAAAGCCACAGTCTGAACTTCTCATAGAAAGATAGGCACACATCTCTACTGCATCACCCTGTCCTCCTGAGACAGCATGAAGAGATGAATTCTTCAAGCAAGGTGAGTCAGAGTAGTCATCATTCCCTACGCAAAGAAGGAAAATGAAGCTCCAAGAGAAAAATAAAAGGATTTGCTCAATCATACCACAATCGAGAACAGAAGTAGAAATGAAATTTAAGACTTCTGACTACACAGGCACCAGCGGTCCAGGTTCATTCAGCACTCCTGACAGTCCCTAGGAAGGTAAAGCGGGGGCCTAGGAGAGGCAGGCAAGACAATGCTCACAACTCAAGGTTATACCTTCATTCAAGGTTCCCACGAATCTGGGCTAGAGTCAGTAGGAACCAGTGCATATATGGTTCCACCAATTTAGAAAAGAGAAGGCAAAAGTTTCTTTAACACAAAGAAAGGATCTGAATGCTACAAGTTCCTACCAGATTCTGATCCCAAGAAAAGAGCCACTGGCAGTGGGCCCTGGAATAGCCTGTGGGCATGAACACGCACACAAGTTTATGGTGCCCAAGTCTCCATGCAGCTGGATTCACTGGGCACAAAGCTCCCCAACTGCCCAAACATCATCTGGTCATGCTTATTACTGTTGCCCAATGAAATTTTATGCACCAAGTCCACAGGTGTGATTTCCCCTTCTTTATGAGGGTCGGAATGACATCACTGATGGCCAATAGAAAAGACCCAATTATGTCCTGGCCATAAAAAGGAATGTGATTTTTTCCACCAAATCAAAACTTCCTTCAGCTTCATGAATGCAAGGGGCCCTCTTTAAAGAAGCCTTCCCCACCCCAGTCCTGCCTGTGGGCTCAAAACCAAGGGACACAATTGCCCTTCAAATACTGTGGGTCCTAGGGCCAGAAACAGTCTGTGCCCTTAGCATTTCCCATAAAACCCTTATCACACTGGTTCCTCCGAATCATCAGTACAGACCATCAAACCTGATCCTCAGATGCCTGGCACCTCACGCATCAGGAGGAAGTTAAAGAAGATGGGCACCCCTCAAGTCCTTTTACTATTCCTTTTGATAATAACAACATGAAGGAGAGGAGCATAAGAAATCACCCCTCCCCATAAGTATACAGTGCAAAACAAAAGGATCTCAACCTTCCCCACCCCTCGATCAGGCCCACCACCTGCAATTGAGCCACTCTGGCTGGGCCCAGACAGCCCTGATGGCAAACAGGTGTGGCTAGCTCTGCGCCAGCCAAAGCAGGGGAGCAGCTCATTAAGGCAACACCCCCCTTGCTAATGGGTAAAGCCAAGGTAGGGCCATTGTGAACATTTCAGCTTTGAAGATTAGGTAAACAGAGCTTTGAGAGAGCTGCGAGAGATTTAAGTGGAACCCAGCAGTATCCATGCAGACTGACAAAGAGACACCAGCAGCCAGGTCCAGCAAAAGAAGATACCTGCACTAGAAAATGCCCTGCACATTACTCCTACGTGCTCTCCTCTGGTCAAATATTAAAAACAAACTCAGCTTGGGGAATGTATGTCAGTCTCACTTTTAGCAGACTTCATCTGTTAAAGAGGAGAGGGCCATATCCTCTTTCTGCCTCTCAGGAAAGGCTGTAGGACCTGGACCTTGGAAGGATACGAGCTGTCAGTCCTAGTGCCCAGCAGCTTAAGTGTGACACACTGCTCACCTGTAGGAGCAAACTATTTCATTCCAATGATCAGCAGACAAGGGGGTGTGGAAGAGCAAAGATGAAGAGCAAGGGACAGGCTCTGTCTTCTTCAAAGTCCTCACTGACCACAGAGGCACAGAAGGTACAGCCCTGGTGAACAAGTAGGCTTGGAGAAGCCTGGCAGAAGAGCCTGCCACGGGGACACCTATGTGGTACATGAGGTTTGTTTCCAGTTTCTGCCTTTGATAACTGCAGTCGCTCTTGAGGAATGCCATGGCAAGTTGTCATGCCCCTCAGAACTAGCACAATTTCCTGTGCTCCTCTGCAAGCACAGAGGCTGAGCTTCAGAAAAGGCCCCACTCCTGCAGCTCTGTCTGGGAGGCCCATCTAGGCAGAGCTGTATCCAGCACATGAAAGCCACCACAGCCTGGGTAGCACTTAGCTGGGGACATAGCTCTTTGTCTCTCCTGTTTCCATTCCCCATCCAAGGAGATAAACAGACCCCAGGTGATGAACGGCCCACCTTTCACAATCACTTTTCCTCAAGTTGAGGAGAGTAGCTGGTGATGGATGGGCCGGAATTTGGTTATCAGAAAGGGCTGTCAGCCAGAGGTGCCTATCTCCTCCCCCACTACGCAGAGCATCATTACACTGTGGCATCGCGGTAAAATATGACCAAGGGGAGGGAAGGAAGAAAGAGGAAAAGGGTGGGCTTACACACGGAGCAAATTGAGTAACAATGAGAGCAGGCATGAGGCTTGGACGAGGCTTGGACGTTAGTTATCTGCCCGTGACACCTTTTATCTCTGCACAAATTAGTCCTTCCTCCCCCACTGCATCCTCTTATACAAACAGAGGCGGACACAATGTGTCACCACTGCAAGGGCTCAGCAATTTAACCCGAATTAGTGAGGGGGTCAAACTAGGAAATAGGGGTTTCTCATTTCAACAGGTTCTTTAGTCTCAGCTCCACAACACCACATTGTGGGTAAGAAGATAGAAAGCAGACTCATAATTGAATTCACTTACTTGGTCACTGCTGATATATAAAAAATTAATGCTCAAGCCTCTTACTTATCAAAGCTGCCTTGCATCCACCTCACCTGTGAGAGGCACCCATGTCACAAGACACAGCACAGACCTGCTTGCAGCACTCAGTTCTCAGTACTCTTAGCTAACACAGGAATCAGTGAGAACACAGGGAGAGAAAGACACTGCCCAAAGACATCAGTCTCAAATCAGGAATCATACCAGAAGCCTACAAGGTAGAGGGGGTGGGGTGGGTGTTACAGGTGTTAATCACATCAGACATGGTCTTTTGATGGTTCAAGAACACAACTAAGTCTACAGACAAAAAATATCATTCTGGTTCCACCCTCCAACACAAGGTGTCCAAGGTGTTTTATGAATAACCCCTCTTGGACACACAGACAAACTCTGCTTACCTCAATGGCAGCACCAGTGGCACTAGGAAGTCTCAAAGAGTACAGTGGGCCCTGGAGCTGGACAGGCTCTGTCTGGGTGGGCAGTGCAATTCCACCCCCATCCAGCACCACAGCTCCACTGCGCTAAGAGACAATTTGGTCAAATGATCACATGTCTCTGGCATCCCCTCTATGTCCCACTGCGAGGGTTAAAAGAACCAGCCACAAGCTAACTTTTTTTTTTGGGGGGGGGGGTTCTGGGGATTGAACTCAGGGCTTTCCCACTGAGACTATATCCCTAACGCCCCTTTTTTTCCTATTTCTTTTTTCTTTTCTTTTAAGATAATGTCTCACTAAGTTGCAAAGTTGCCCATGCTTAGTTCAAACTTGCAGTCTTCCTGCTTCAGCCTCCCAGAATACTGGGACTACCAGCATGCGGCACCATGCCCAGCTAGAGCTCACTTTATAAAGAGGGGCCCATAGGAGGGATTTTGGCTAAAAGATTAGCTGGAATATAGACACAGCCTCTGGAGGTACTTCCAAGCCATATGCACTTGGAAGACAGTGCCTCAGCCAGGAAAAGGATACTGAAGCCTTGTGGTAGATAAAAGGCAAAGGAAAAATTCTACAATCTCTCAACAGCTGCAGAAATGAATTTCCTGAAGCTTGGGCTACAGGAAGGAGTTATGGATGTAGGAGGTACCTTGGGACTCATTCTCCAAAGAATGATCACACGAATACCAGGGAACAAAGGCCAAGACCCTATTCTAGACACAAAATGGGAAAACCTGCTGCCTTAATTGACCAACACACATTTTTAGAACATCACTGAGACATAGGACCCCGAAGGAAATGGCTAGTCGAACCTGATTCTATATTCCAAGGCTTCCAGGCCCATCCATAACATGCATACAACATATACATGACTGCTCTGGCAGAGACTCCTGAGAAAGGGTCACTTCATTTGTGGCTGATGGGAGGGCAGTGTCCTAGGGCACTTGCAAAGCCTTAGGTACAACACCCTCTGCTCAACCAAGCACATGTGCACCCTCTGTTCCTCCACTCTTCCCTGCCTTCCCACAGATGGGATAACCCACAGATGACTTCTCAGCCTACTTTGCCCCCTACACTTGCCCCTATCCTCTGGGACGGCTGCAGGTTACAATTCCAACCACAGGCTTTAGAAAGATGATACACTTGCCGGAGCCTGCAAAGGGTCAAAAGAGAGTACTATTTGAAATACCAGCGTGACAGCTGGCTCCATGTCTGTCTCTTCCTCCCCAACCCCCTCCCCAAACTTGTCATGGTACAAGAAGTCTATAAGCAGCCCATCAGCTTTAAATATCAGTGTGCGTGAAGCAGGAGCATGAGAGGGAGGGAGCAGGAAGCAGACAGCAAGCGCCTCTGCCGCCACTGCCTGTCAGGGAACACTAATGAATTTCACCACCAGCAGCAATGCTTCAGAGGGGGGTGTGAGGCAAAGGTGGGGATTTTCAGGGAGAACTCTCAGTATTAAAACATTTTTCCCACAGCCCTGTTAACACGTCAGTACAGAACCTACCCAGTTCCAAGGGAAGGGGAGGTAGGGGCAAACCCAATGATTCCTACAAACAGGAAGGGCAGCGGGAGCTGGAAGCCACTGGCTGAACCCTATAGTAAGGATGGGTGAGTTCTGGCTAGTTTCCAACCATCACCCACCTGAGCATGATGAAGGCCTTGTGATATTTGGTTGAGAGGCCAAGGACAAGAAGGGCTTCATGCAATGAAAGGTGACCAACTGTGCCTTCCTAGATAGATTTACCACCTATCCTGCTTCACAACAACTTTAGCTAACTCCACCAGGAAACTCTCTGGAAGAAACTGGGGTGAGAAAGACTCCAGCACAAGGACCAACATGAAGCTCTTTTCCCACAGGTATCATGAGATAGCAATGCTTCTAATTCTACAGATGAGGAAATAGAGGTTGAGAGGGAGTAATGTGACTTTCCCAAGATCTAACAACTAGTAAGTAATAGAATGGAGTCAGGACTTAAAACTCAAGTTTCTTTCCATTTAAAAGAGCCTTCTCTTTCCACGTGGCCTCTCTGAGGAACAGCTGGCCACCTTACACTCTCAATGTGTCCTCCATTGCCAGGTCCTGCCCTGCCTACCCCTCTTCTCAGTCTCCTCCCACTCATACATATGCCTCTAAGGCCTGGTCTGGGCCGCAGCTGCCATGTAGTACTGGGCTGGGCTTTAGGCCAGGGGAACCCAGCCAGGCAGGGGAAAGCCCTGGGAGTAAGCCAGGCCATCACCTGGGAGTCTCCACAGCTCAGAGGGCAAGGATGCAGCATAAGTCTTCCCCTGAGTGCCCTCTGCACAAATCTGATCAGCAGTGTCTGATCTGGCAGCGACCTGCTGTGCAGGGGGCAAATGACATTTAATTTCCTCTTGGTTTCCCTGTGGTACAGATGAAAAGCTGTCACCTGCATCTGGGTCTGGCAGCACAGCTGGACATGTTCCCAGACATGCTGTTCTGGAGAGTTCCCAACAGAAACCAGAACGTAGGGGGTGCAGAGGGATGCCCCTTAGGCCAGAATGCTGGTCCTCCCGAGTGAAATCAACCTCATATCCCTAGTGCCAACCAGTTGGCCAAAACCTCCAAAAGGTACTGCCTTCCATGTCTAGGATCTCCCTGCTCCATAGCTTTTCAGCCCTCTGCCAACTATCTCTACTCTCAGTTCTCTCTCACAGTCTGATATGACGTATACAGGCGCCACAAACACCCATTGGAAAAATATAACATGCATTGTCCTGGTACCACAATACTGTACAAACTCTGTAACCTGCACTGCCCAGCCTCCATCTAAGGAAACAAGAACATAAGCACCTCTTCTACCTGCTTCCAACAACAGCCCTTCCTGGGAAGGCTGTGTCCACCTGTGTAGGAAATGCTGGATCCTCCACCAGGACCTATCCTGAGCTCTCTCCTGGCTAAAATAGCAGAAGCCCCAAGAGAAAGCAGGGAAGGAGGAGTCTAAGCAGGTACAAGGAGGTTTCCAGACACTCGGTCTTGCCTCTGCTGAGAGCTTTTCTTGGACAGAGACACGGAAAGCTCTTGGAGTCTGAGTTGTCTCTAAGATCAGTCTCCTGTTAGTCTGTGGCTACCTTGACCTTATGCCTAGCCTGCAATGCCCTCTGGAGGCACTGCAGGGAGGCATCCTCCTAGCGCTCAAGATCTGGGATGCAGCCTGAAGTCGGCTTCAACACAAGCACTCAAGGACACAGCTGCTTCCCCTAACCCTCTGGCTGGTGTCTACCCTGACTTTCGAGCCCTGTAAGTACTCAGAGTCGTGCTCCTGGCCTACTAGCATGGAATAGGTCAGTGGTTCTTAAAGTAAGCTCCACAGAGCTGTAGGGTTCTCAGAAGGGATACAGGCTACCTCATGGATTAGGGAGAAAAACATAGGCAGGGCTTCACACCATTTCCAAGTAGAAGAGCTCAGCTTAACACTCAGCTTTCATATTTTATTCGAAACTTTTTACTGCTATAAAATGCTACCCATTTTGTCTCTCTATGATGCGTCTCAGGTTCTCATACAATTTGTCTTGTGTCTTCTTTATAGTGTTTGCATATCTACCTTACCATGTAATTAGTTATGTATGTGCTTATCTTTTTGTCCTGATCAAGTAGCAGTCTCTACAGACAGACAGACAGACACAGACAGGGAGACAGAGACAGAGAGAAGAACTGCAGTGGAAGATAACTGACATTTTTAGAGTCCTAGTGCAGACACGTGTACATGTAATTTTTTTTAATTACTGGGGACTAAGCCCAGGACCTCATGCATGCTACACAGGTGATCTATCACTGAGCTACATCCCTACTTTCTATTATTTGTTTTTTGTTTGTTTGCTTGTTTGTTTCAGATAAGGTCTTGTTACACACTCCAGGCTTGCTCGGAACTCACAGTGATCCTCCTGCCTCGGCCTCCACTAGGAACACAGGTGTAACAACACAGGCATGTACCTGACCAGGGCACATGCAACTCTTAAATCAACATATGGGGCATACCTGTTACCCTATCTCACTTGACCTCAGGGAATCAAAAACGACTATGTCTGACCAATCTTTGGGTAACATGCAGCATACTCCAACTGGCTATATTAGAAGATTCAATGCCCTGGAAATGTGGCACTAGGGGAACACAGAACGATACTCATGAGCTGAGTACTCAGCAATCTGTCCCCTAGCTAGGGCACCATACAGAAGAGTCACAAACCCAACTATTTTAGTTACAGGACTAGAGATGGGTGAAGACCCTCAGCCCCAACAATCAAACCCACTGCCTATGCCTCCTTCACCAGCCAGACTGGGGGAGAGGTTGGGGGAAGCAAGAGATTGTGCTCCTCCGAGCTAAAGCCACTTGTTATAGGACCAAGATTCCTTTATCCCCAGGGAAAAGAAGGTAGCATGAGGCTCTCCCACCACTGTGCCTCCCAGCAGGGCCAGGGAGGACAGCCATTAGTGTATGCCTCAGCAGACAATGGGGAGGAGAAGTCTCCAGAGCAAAGGACAACTGCAGCAATTAGAATGCAGGGAGGTTCAGAAGCTATTTAACTGGGTGACCCCTGAGGTCGCTGCATCTGACTCCCATCCCTGGATAAATATTGTATGAGAGGGGAGGGGGTGGGCGAGGGAGCCAGAGCAGCTCGGCTCCTCCTTTCCCCACCCCACACCACTGCCTCCAGCCACACACACCAGGAACATTATTTACAGCCCTGACAGTCAGAGCAATCACTCTGCTAACCAAGAGGGAATGGACAAAGTCGACTTACCAAAAATTGACTATGGCAACTGAAGAAGAGCTCAGGGCTGGTGGGGGAAGAAAGCCAACCCAGATGCAGGGCTTCCCCAACTTGGGATCCAGCTGAAGCAGATCCTATCCACCTCAAACCCCAAACCAAAGCTGGGTGAAGCTTGTCTCACCTGGTAGGGAGTACACCAGAAATATTGAGCATCGTTCCTCCGTTTTGGGAGCCTCACAATGAAGAACTTCCAGATCTCATCACTACCCATGTGCTGCACAGCAGAGATGGGAGCCCTGGCTACCTGCCCCACGAAAGTGGGACCATGTGCCACTTTCTGATCCAGCTGGCCCTTAGCTGACCCAAAGGGAAAGTCAGACATCACAAAAAGGGGTCAGGTGGGGAAGAGAGGGAAGTGTCTGAGCGCAGGCTGTGCCTCAGCCCCCGCCACACGCTCCTCCAGTCCTGCTCTAATGCACCCTGACATGCCTCTGAAGACAGAGAGCTGTTTGCAGTCAGCACCGTGATTTGTTAGTAATTATTTCCATGGTGTCACATTGCTGTCACTCTGTTAACAAAGAGACAGGCTGCCTCGGGCTGCCTGCAAGAAAGAATCGCAGAGAAAAAGGCCTGTCAGGCTCCCGGGATTCTCTGGGCTAGCTGGCTTTCTTTCCTAAACCAACATCCTCACAGGCTTTGGAAGAAACAGTTTTACAGAACTATCAAGTCTGAGTCATATCACCCTTTAGCCAGGGACATTGAGAATTTATCCTACCCACTCAAACCTGTCCTTCCCAAAGCCCTGCATGACTAAGTCCACACATCACTCAGGTATGGGCCACCATGCAAAGCTGAAGTCTTGAGTTCCCTGGTCTTCACCCTTACTCAATGACTCTCCTCATTGGGGCGTTTGCAGTCTCTGGGGTCTCTTAAAAACCTGGCAAAAGAAATCTTCAGACCAAAGTTAAGTGGCTTCGACATGGATGAGATAAGGGGTAATATGGCAGCAGGGCATCCTCCTCCTGCAATCCGCCAACCATCACTCAGGAGCACAGTAGCTCAGGGGCCAACACCCTGTCACCCCCTAACTGCCTTTGCATCTGGGAGGAGCTACCTACAGAGCTGGCCCATCTTCCCCAGGTCTGGAGCAGGACAGCCTCTATACAGGAGAAGTAGTGGTTTGCTTTAGTACAAAGTAATGTCTCCATTACCCTAGCTGGAATTAGAGGACAGATTGGCAAGTGCTGACAAAACAGAGGTCACTCACCTTACAGGCATGGAAAGTTGGAGATTAATTCTCTCCTCTCACAGAGGGAATCAGACTCCAAGAGAGTGAAAGGGAAGCACCAATAATAAGAAACCCTTTCACTGCCAAGCAGCAGTAGCAACCACCAACACTACCTCTATCACCATGAACAGAAAAGGAAGATAAAACCTACCAGCCCTGGAGAAGCCCTGTCAAGGTGGCAAGGCCACTGCCACCTAACTCCTGCAGAACCCACCAGACAGAAGAGTCCAGACAAGAACAAGATTTTCTTAGGTATCAGAGACCAAAAGGTAGAAGACAATCCCAGCCGCATGCACCTTAATGCAAACTCCACGAAGGTAGGATTTTCCTTTGTTTAGTGCTGTATCCTCAGTACCTTGACTAGTGAAGGTATGCAGTACATAGTCAACACCCTGACTAGAAGAAGAAATACAAGAAATACAGCTCAAAGGCTACTTCCACAGACCCGCAGCCAGTCTCTCCCTATCACATGACCTTAGAGAAGTGGGATGCTAGTGCAGATTCCAGAAAGACAGGCAAGACCACAATGCCAAAGACTGGAATTTTGTTTTATTAAAGGATAAGGGAGGGGCCGGGGAGATGGCTCAGTAGAATAAGCGCTTCCCTGGCAAGCAAAAGGGCCTGAGTTCAATCCCCAGTTCCACCAAAAAAAAAAGGATAAGGGAGTTTGGACAAGATGACAGCAGCCTAAGGAAGTTCCCATATAAAACTGAACATGCAAATACTCACTCAACAAACATGTATTAAACATGTAAGGAAGGTAGATACTCCAACAAAAGGAAAGTACAAGTCCCACTCCAGCCCTGCTTCAACTAAAAGGCTAAACTACAACCACATGAATTAAACTTTCATACATTATTTTATCCAAAAAAATCAAACACAAAAGAGTACATCTTATATGAATTTATTTTTACAAAAGTCAGTAACAGGCAAAATTAACCCCAAGTAACAGAAGTCAGAACCATAATTATTTAGCAGGCGAGCTCCTCACTGACTGCAAAAGGGTACAAGGAAATTTTTCTGAATGGTGCCCTGGATCTTGAGCTGGACAGTGGTGACAAAAGTGTATACTAATATATAAATTTATCACACCATACACTTCACATTTGTGTATTTTATATACCCTGCCATACCTGTTTCAAACCTAAATAAATTTTAAAAAACCAAAAACAAACAATGGGGCCAGGAAGATAGCTCAGTGGTATAAGTGCCTGTCTGGTAAGTGCAAGGTCCAGAGTTCAATCCCCAGTACA
>NDGN011349943.1:0-14609 GCA_002564285.1 Tympanoctomys barrerae | reverse complement strand
GAAAGAAAGAAAGAAAGAAAGAAAGAAAGAAAGAAAGAAAGAAAGAAAGAAAGAAAGGTGGCGAGCAAGGCATCAGCTGGCCTTCCCGTTCACACAACACTCTGATGAGCTTGCTACGCAGGCAGACTGGTCTGGGACCTTCCACCCTGGACTCTCAGGACTCAGAGGCAGCTCGTTAGGCCTTCCACACCTCCATGTCTTCATCTGGACAATGGGAGTAACAATAGCTCTCTCACAGGGCCATTGCGATGATCAGTAGAGGCTCAGAATGCATGTCTGTGCCACACCGGCACCGCCATGTCCTGGAGGAGCCAGTTCCACAGGGAGCTCAGAGAAGCTGGGGTTCCGCCCTTTAGCACAGCAGAGCTGAGCTGCGGGAGGGGAGTTTCTCTTTAGAACAGTGAAATACAAAAGCAGAAGGCTGAGAGGCCAGGGCTTTATTTCCTCCCTGGTTGCTGTTGTACCTCAGCCTACTCTCCTGTGTTCTTCCAAAGATTCTTTAATACAAACAGGACTGCACGACTGAAGGCAGCCCACTGTCCCCTCTGTCCTGCACCTGGCTTTTGCAGACAAATGCATTAGAGTTCCTTCCGTCTCTCCAGATAGAGACCACCTTTGTTCTGTCGCACAGCTGCCTCCTCTCCCTGCACGTAGATGGATCATCACTCGGTTCTCTACTGATGAACTTTTGAGTTGTTTCCAATTTTTTGCTTCTGCAAACAACACAGGAATGGTGAGCCAGGTACACCTGTCATCTCCTGCACCGGTTCTGTCTGTACAACAAATTCCCCAACGTGAAATTACTATAGGACAAAACCTTAATCAGACCTAAAAAGAGAACCAACTCCTACAAAAACAAAATCCACAGCTATAATTATTTTTCAAGGTGTCCAGATTAGCACAGAAACAGATAACTGAAAAATTCCTACAGGAAAAATCTTACTTCCTCTCTTTAGAACAGAAAACAAACCCAAATACCTATGACAAATGTGCCTTGTTATTCCCCCCTTAATGTGCTTTGTTCCAGATGTTATAGAAATCATTGCACTTGATATCCTGTTATGATTTTTATTCCCAGTGCCATTCAAAACCTTTTGAATAACATGAGGGAAGCGGCTGAGCTTCATGGGAATTCATCTACAGAAATCTGAGCCGGGGCTGGCAAGGATGACAAGTGTGAAACCGTCTTAGGACCGTTCAAACCCAGCAATCACGTATCCCTGAACTGCACTGTAGTTAGTGGGCGCCACCATGCAAATGCATGCGGTTCCTAAGCCTTTCCTGCCTGTCCCCAGCGTGCTGATCCCCCAAACAACTGCATGACCCTCACTTTAGAACAAGCAGCCCCTCATCCATACAGCCAGCCCGCGTGCCTGCGGCAGCTAGGGGGCTGACTGGCCACTTCTACTGTACAGGCCCGAGGAGCTAGGGACAGTAGACAGCCTGAATATAGCCGCTCTCCTTTATACCTGACACCAATCATTCCCTTCTAGAATATTCTGACAGCAAGAATGTGGAGCTTTTTCCAGGCCATCTCCCTCCCAGGTCACAACCTTATAAATCAGAAAGAGCTGTCCTCCTGGAGCTACTCCAAGCCCAAGCCCTGTAGGGGTAGCCCAAGGCCAGCCACTGCCCCACAAAAGAGAGGACCCAGTCCCTGTGTCCGTGAGGGGCTTGCAGCAGACAGGGGTTTAAAAAAAGAGATCTCACCCAACCAAGCTTTGTGGGCTGAATAATTTCTTATTGAACCGAAAAATCAGAATCATAACAAAAAAAAAAAAGGAAATTTGACCCACAAGGGAGGGTGGGGTGCAGGAAGCAGAGGCAGATGTGGTGGTGACACTGGGTCAGGGCCACCTGGTGCAGGCTTGGGGAGATGGTGCAGGGCTGGAGAAGGCATCATCTCCAGCCTGGTTAGAACCCCAAGTACGGCTGTGCTTTTTCGGCTGCTGAAATCCGTCTATATTGTCCTGCAAATTTGGTTTGTTGGCCAGCACTGTGAAGGGCCATATGGCTAATAAAAGGTTCGGGGGAGTCTTCCATCGGCTGCCCGGCTTCACCGTGGTCTCCAAGCACACAACTCCTGGCCGGCGCAGGCTGTGCTTCAGGAGCCTCTCAGGCGGGCGTGACCTCCGTGAGCCGGTCCGCTCTAAGCCTGTGTATGCCACCAACCCGGCCACTTGTTCCGCAAAAAGCTGGCGAGGGACAACAGCTCTACGAAACCCACGCCCAAGGTAGAAGCACCGGCGGCAGCAGCGTCCGGTGGTGGACCCTGGATCTGCCGGCACCAAAGCGCGAAGAGCACAGGTTCGTTCTCATGGCTGCAGATCCATCGCCTCACCCACCTTGACCCCGGAATTGCCAGCGATTAAGCGAACAGCATTCAGGGTCCACGCATCCTCCAGGACACAGATGTGGTCCTGCCACAGCTCACTTTTCTAGCTGCACTGCCGCAGCCGCAGCTGGGCACCACAGAACTCCGAAGGGAAAGTCGCTGCGTGCTTAAAATCATTGTGATCCACCCCACATGCTGTGCCGGCCCGACCCTGGGGCTTTCCGAGACAGCGATGGAGACTGGTGTGGCAGTAACCCCAGCTCTTGGAAGGCTGAAAACAGGAGGATCACTATGAGTTCGATCTACACAGGGAGACCCTGGAGACCCTGTCTAAATACATTTAAAAGAAAAAATCATTCTGATCCATTTCTAATGGTTATTCCCCCGGGGATGAAAGTGAATGCTCTGGTCAAGTGAAAGAACACAAGCGACCCCTAAGGTGACTTCAAGGTAGGCGGAGGCCCCATACCCTGTCTCTGCAGTGGTCCCTGGGACGCGTTCTCTCCCCCTGCCTGCACCTGTCACGAACACATCGCAGAGGCAGAGCGACAACAGGTGACAGACGCAAGACAGCCTGACTCCAGCTCTGGATCTCCTGCAAGGAGAGCCCAGAGGGCAGAGGGAGGCAGACAGGCAGGGAGGAGACTTAGGAAATACTGCACAGGAACTTGTGTAAAAAAATAACAAGTCTGGAGACCAGGAGGCGGAGGCAGGAGCAGAAACTGTGAACGACTTGAGCAGAAATGGCCTCCGTGCCGACAGCCAGCAAGGATTTAGGAAGCAGATTCCTCAGGGCCCCGCCAAGTCGCCCAGGGAGCGAGGTGGCCGCTGCGCTTGGGGCTTGGCAGGGACCCAAGGGCGCTGCGCAACGCGCTGACGAGGCAGAAGCTGGGTCCTGTGGGAGCCGGCTCCTCCTGAGACTGTAATTTCTTTTAACCCCAGTGGATTTGAGGGAAATTTTAACCTCGGTGCCTCTGACTCATTTACACTTAACTCACCAAAAAGTTGTCTTCTCAGTGCTATTCGAGGGGCCAGTAAGTTCGAGTTTAATTTAGAAACAGCCCCCAGGCCTGGAAGAAAATCTTCAAACCAAAGGCCCAGATTTCAGGCTCTGCTCCTGCTGATAGCAATGGCCAGAGGTGGCTTGTTTGGAAAACACTGAGGGGTGTGGGGGGGGATGCTACCCAGTTTGTCTGAACCTCTCCCAGCTCCTGGCTGCCCACACCCGGTCGTGTGCGCCCTCCCTCCACTCGCATGCTCGGCTGCGGAGCTGCATCAGGCAGGCATCGAGGACGACAGAGCAGCCCGGCCCTGCGGCCACAGGAGCATACAAATCCGCAGCAACTGTGCCGTCTCTGGGGACACTGCCTTGGGTTCAAATCCCATCTCTGCCTTGTCTCGCTGCAGTGACTCAGTCTTCCCTCCCTTTAGTTCTCTCCTTTGCAAAATGTGGATAATGATAACAGGACCCACTGCACAAATGGAGACTCGCACCGGAGGGGTAAGTGCAGCCATCCGACCGGAACGTGCTGGGCTCCTCGCCCAGGACTCCTCATCCAGCCGTACTAGCTGCGGGCTGACGCCGTGCGTGCCACGGGAGGCCCTGCGGCCTCGACTAAGTGGCGCCTGTGGGCGCTCTCCAGCACGGCTGCCCTGAGCAGCTTGGCCGGCTGCACAGTGGAGTCCTGTCTGTGGGAGGAGCCCGCAATCCACCTCCTCAGGGGCCTCGCTGTGCCTCCGGTCCAGGTCTCCCGGAAGCAGAAATGAAGATCCTGGAGTTCACCCTGGAAACACTAGTAAGGTGTCTGAGGAGGGCGCAGAGGAGAAGGAAGCCAGTGCTGGGGCTGGCGAGCAGTCCTGGCCACAGACACCTGGACTGGCTCCCACCAAAGCCTTCAGCGACCGTGCAGCCCATGCTTCCCAGGTGGCTCAGCCAAGGGACAAAGACTGAGTGTTGTCTCACAACTCGCAAGCCCCAGTTTGTTAACTCCCTGTATCCAGGGAATCAGGGCATAGGTGGAGCCCAAACCAGCTGCCTCCAGGCTTCGAAAGACACTATGTGGACTGTGCGTGCAGCCAGGAATCACAGGGGCTAATGAGGGGGCAGGCGACCGTAAGCAACCACCTGACTCCTCACGGAGAGCCATCCTGAGACTTGGCTCACACAGCTTCCTGGGAAACAATCTCAGCAGGTCCAGAAGTGGGTGCTAGGTGCAGGGGGCCACCTTACCTGTAAGCCACCCTTGTCGTGCTGCTCCTCCCTCCTGCCCCACACCCTCATCCCATACTCCGCTTCCCAGAATTAACTTGTGCCACTGTGACCCCCCAGCTCTGCCATCTAGGGAGCCCGGGGCAATGCGCAGGCGATGAGGTGTTGTTCTGGTATTGCTATCGCCAATAACAGGACCAAATGCCCCTTACCTCCAAGGCTCTTTCACTGTGCCAATTTCAGAGCATCTACGTAGGCTGTCAAATCCTATTGCCATCTGTGGAGAAGATCAGACCTAAATTCTACGGGAGTAAGGATGAAACCCTAGAACTGGAGCACTAGGGAGGAAATCCAGGTCCTAGGAAGGTCTGCAGCATCAGGCTCCAGCCTCCCCCAAGTCAGAGGAAGGAAAACTCAGAGGACGCAAGGATCGGCCTCTCAGGCTTCCCGGATGGCGCGAGAAGCAGCGTGCCACTCTGTCTCGCACCACCTTTGCTCCTACCCAGAAGGAAACAAGCGCCAGATGACAGCTGATGGGTCTCAACAGGAAAGTAATAAAACAGACACTGCAGTTAGTCAGTGCTGTAAGACTCACTGGAGCCTGGGGTCTTTGAACATACTCTGAAGGCCCCCTTCAGTGGCTTCTCTGGTGTGAGACCCTGTCTGGTGAGGAGGCCAGCGCTCAGGGGTCACACTGTCCTCTTCCCACCCTCCTGCCATTCACATCCTCGGCGTAGGGCCACACTCCAGCCCCAGCCAGGCTCCCACGCTGCTTTGATAGCAGGAAACTCTGTGTGAAATGAATAATGTATCGCTTTCTGTCGGGGAGGATGCTTGCCACTCTTCCACTTACCAAAGTGCCAATGAATAGTCAATGAGGATTGTCGCTTTCGCTGCCCACCATGAGCTGCCGGGGCAGCAATGACCCATGTGATGTGATTTCACAGGGATCTTCCTGCCCAGAATTCAGCCACAGGAAGGGCCTGAGAGGTGTGGAGGAGGAAATCAGCACTTGCGGAGCATCTGGGCACCGAGTTCTGCGCATGAGAGACTCCCTGGGAAGCTCAGAGAGAACAGGTAACAAGGGTGAAAGGTTCGCAGCTCCCATGGCTGCTGCCATATTCCATCAACCCTGGCCTGCTGGTGGGAAAGCAGATGCACAAACAGGCATGACAGTGTGGCCACAACACTTTGCCCAAACAGGTTTTGGCCACCAGCCACGGTTTCTTACCCTGGGCTGGCATCCATCCTCTTCAACAGTTCTGCTAGGTGGGTGGCAAGCACTGTCTGCCCTGGTGGGCTTTCTGTTCAGCAGCAATCACTCTTGGGGGAATTCACACAGCAAACCCCTAACATCAAGTATGGTTTAAACTATCGTTCTCTCTCTAAAGACATGGAGTAAGTGTTTTTTTTTGTTTTTTGTTTTTTGTTTTTTTTTTTTTTTTCTGGGCTTTTCTCCTGGAATACCCCCAGGGCACATTTGGCTGGTAGGGGGTGGTGGGTTTCGAACTGCAGCAACCTGAGGCTGACCCTTTGTGAACACAGCCACTGAAAGCACTGAGCCAGGGCCAGCCGGCCCATCTAAAGACATGGAGAAGCAAGAGAGCCCGCACCTCAGAGTAAATGGGAATGCAACAGAAGGGCCCCTGTTGCAAAGTGAGGGGTAGAAAAGCATGGACACTCAAGATGAGGAAGGACCAGGGAGAGGGCTGTGTGGACTCCTTGTTACCACGTGACTTCACCCGTAGTGGACCAGTGTCCCAAGGCAGGAAGGCCCTCATCTGGGGACTCAACACTTTGCCTAAGTGGGCTCTGCTTGTGCCAAATGGTGGGACTTGCATGAATTATTAATCCTGGACAGTTGATGACAACAGTTATTAATTAGCATTCTCCTCTGTCAAGTGGGGATTCACAAGACTGACGTGAAGACTAAAGGAGATCATTCATGAAATGTTGGACCTGACAGGCTCTCTCAGCAAAAGTCTGGTGGCATTTCTTTTGTTGGCATTGGGTCACCAAGAAAGAGTCCATGGATGCTAAAGTCGGCTGGAATAACATGCTAGCTGTAAGTGCATTAGTACTTTTAATGGACATTCTGTATCTCCCTGCTCTGGACTGAGGAATCGCACACAGCAGCACATGATCACAAAAGAAAACAGATTTTCCACAAGCCTGGAGTCCTTCCATCTTTGCCCCTAAGAAGATTTGCATGCCAGCTAATTCTGATTGTCAGTGGGACCAGATGGAGAGACTCCCTGAGGAGATGGGATTACAGGGGCCCTGGAGGTGGAGTGACCCTGGGGTTCTATGTGGTCCCTGGCCTCGTCCTCTCAGGTCCACCCCTGCCCTCTGCTTCCTGGCTCCCACAGCTGAGTAGCTGTCCTTTGCCAGGCCCTTCCACCATGATGCTCCTCTGGGGCCAGCTGACCATGGGCTGAGCCCTCTGAAGCCATGAGTCACAAATTAAATTCTTCTCCTTTAGGTTGTGGTTGTCAGGTATTTTGTCCCCAGAGTGCAGAAATGAATGCATCTCCCTTTTCCAGCTTCACATAGATCCATGCATCATGTGTTAGGTGGTGATGACTAAGGATAGACGGGGCATCTACGACCAACTGAAAGGCAAGGGCTTGTTGTTCTAGTCATTTACTTCACCCATGCTTTCTCGAAAGCCTACTGAGGCTTGGACAGAAACACAAGTGAGAGGACAAACTAGATAAATGACAATGCTTATGATACAGGAGACAAAATGCTTTTTAATTCTATCTTCAAGAAGCCTGGGGAGACCCTGTTCACAGTTCTTGACCCTACGGGGCCAACAAATAACACGATCATTTAAGAAGAGATACTGAGTTCCCAGTAAAAACTGTAGCCACCACCAAAGAAAAGAGAAAATGCAGCGCTGACATCAAGTGCTTCCTGGGCCAAAGCTGCTTGTTCGTCTTGGCAGCCTGCTGGCCTTCATCACCTTCCCCGCCTCGGAGGGTCCACACATGTCCTGCCTCGATGGGAAGGCGGTCTGGACCTGAGGCTGCAGCTTGTACTGATTTCTGGCTCGTCACACGGTGCACAGGACGCACAGCAGTGGCACCCGATCTCCAGGGCACATGAGAATCCCTTAGAACACACTACTAATGCCCAGGAAGGCCCCCCACATTATAGCTGACTTAGTCTGGGAAGCACCGGATGCCGTATTTTATACCTAGATGGCCAAGAGCCTTGGGCTCTCCTAGGCCAGGTTTTAGGGGGTGGGGGATGATTGGATTCTGGAACCCTAGCATTGACTTGCTATTGGAAGACAGGTGCAGCCAGAGAGGGGCCTTCTGGCCCCGGAGAGCTTGGTTCCCTGCACCCACCCTCTCCTGAGCTTGCTGCCTCTCCTGCATGTGCAGCTGTCCTCCACCACCCATCTCTGCCCTACTGTTCTGACATGGAGCCAACCACGAGCCCAAACAGGAGCCTAAGTGACTCTCCTTCAACATGCAGCTGCTGGGTACTCCGTCTCATCGACAAGGGAAAGGGCAAACACTAAATGAGAGTTAGCTTTTTAACATTTTATTGCTATAAAACATATGCCTAGAAAATGGCACGTCCACGTCCTGCCCAGTAACTGTTCACCGTGGGGCACACATGGCTGACATGCAGTTTGAGATCAGAGTACAAACCCTCCCCTCAGCCCTTCCTGTACCCTGCCAGGCCTGCCCTCCCCGGCTAACTGTCCCTACTTGTGGTAGCACAGGTAGAATTCGTCTGTCTTTACAGTTGACATAAATGCAATCATACAATATGATTTTTTAATATTTAAGCATATTTTAAACTTCAAGCCCTCACTATTTTATTTATATTATTTCACACTTCTTTTATTTGATCCCATCTTAAGTGTATTTGGCTTCAGGCCCTTTTCCCTTAAGGAGGAAAGTTGCTCGAGGGCAGAGCATGTGTTTTCCGTCCTTCCGGTGTCTCGTCTCCCAGGCAGGCGGTGGGCATCAGCAGGAGTTCAGAGCTGCGCAAAGGGATCGCCAAGCGCCCTGCGTGCGGCGTGCTGGCGTGGCGTCCGCTCCTGCAGCAGCTCTCCTGCCTACCTTCTCCTGTTTGTATTGCATCACTGAGTCTCAGCATTCAAATATTGAGAAATGAACATTCCTCCCCCCACTCGCTCACTAGCCTGCGCTTCCCCTCGAGGGCCGAGCGTGCGCTGTTGTCGCCCTCCTCACAGCCCGCTGGGTGGGCTGAGTCGCGAGCTCTGGCCCGGAGGCTGGGGCGGCTGCACCGCGAGGCCCCAGTCCTGGAAATCTGCTCGTGTTCTGACATCGCTGCGGTGTCTACGCAGCTCCAGCCGACTCAGGGTGTGGTGGGTCCACCTGTAATTCAGATTCCTGAGGGCTAATCAGAGAATAATGAAATTCTTGCCTGAGAAATGAAAAATAAAAGGAGCCAAGACTTGAAGAGTGAAAGTAGCACAGCGCCCGGGCTCCAACCTTCCAGCAGATGTGCCAGGTAGCGCCACCCAAACGCACGTAACTCAGTACATGATGTAGGAAGGCGGGCACCGGCATTCAAACGCTTCGCGTCTCCAGTGAGATGATCGATTATACGGGATGACTGTCACAATCCTGCACTTTTGGTACAGTGACATCGACGCCTCCTCTCTCCTAGCCGCCCTCCCCCAGTGTGACCGAAGATGTCACTCACTGTGAGCTCTGCGCATGTGCCTGTGCTGGGGAAGGGGCTGAGGTTCCCTGTTCTACACGAGGCCTGTGTTTCCTCTAGAGAAATGGTTGTCTAAGACCCGCCCTTACCCACAGCCTGACCACCCCTGCCATAAGCCACAGAGGTCTCCGCTCCCCACTGCGTCCCTTGCCTCCCACCGTTCCCCAGCCTTTCCGTCTTCTCTCACACCTTACCTGTACATTCGCGAAGTTCACCCCTGCGTGCAGCAAGTGGAGCTACAAGCTATTGCAGACTCTGGGGAGAAGGGAAGGCCAGCCCGGAGGAAGGCGGTGCGGACAGCCTCAGGGCCTGCGGGCACAGGAGCACTGCAGAGAAGGCTCGGTCCTCCTTCCCCTGGCCCACGCGGCTTCCTGTGGGTGACAGGCTGAAGCACACGGCGCTCTCCGTGCTGACCCACTGCTCGGGCTCAGCTGTGACCTCCTGCACTATCACGTTTGGCGCCCAGGTATTCGCATCAGATCCGCCGCTTGTCTGAGTGCTGTCACAAATGCTTTGCATACATAAAACAGGGTTTCATGAAGCAGCCAATTTGAGCTTTAAAAATTGGATTTTAAAAATTAATTGGTGCACCACACCCTCCCGCTTCACTTCCCATCGCTCATCCTTGCCTGGTCTTTACCCTGCAGCATCCCTGCCACTTGCCCAGTCTCTCAGGACATTTAGCTCCCACAGCTGTATGCCTGTCTCCCTCTTCGTGGGCAGAGCTGGGGAAAAGAGAACCCCCTCTAACTGGGGACAAGGTGCACTGTGCCCGGTATCACCACCTGACTTCTTAAAAAAAAATGAATGCTTAATAGTTTGATTTTTGATGGAGTCAAAAATATCCTGCTACCACTGGGCGCTCCTGGCCTGCACTTGCAAGCCTGCTACTTGGGAGGCTGAGGTCCAGTCTTCTTGGAAGCCAGCCAGAGCAGTTCAGTGAGGCCCCTTCTCAAAAAGTAAAAAGGGCTGGAGAGGAAACTTAGAGCGTCCTAGGTGTGATTCCCGATACTGATAATAAAAGGATTCTGGGGCCAAGGATGTAGCTCAGTGGCGCAGCATCTGACTACTGCCAACCACGAGGCCCTGAGTTCAATTCCCGGTACCTCTGCCCCCCAAAAATGTCTGATGTCAGATCAGCTTCCTCAAGACTCCACGTTACACAAGGAAAGAAAAGCGGGAATTGCTGGGCATTGGGGTGGGGAGGGCGAGCCTTGCCTCTCTGCACGTCTGATCACCACCTGGTGCACCTGCCCCCTTTTCACCAAAACGCATACAAGTTCTCCTGAAGGTTGCATGCAGCCCCAGCAGATGCACCTGTGGTCCTTGGCAGCACAAGGTGAAGCCCAGGACAAGCCTGGCACATTTGGGCCATCGTGCCTTTCACCGTAATGTATGCAGGGCCTCTTAGAAGTGTTCTTTTTTGTACTACTGGAGGTGCAATATAGACCTGACTGTGAACTTGTAAATAACAGTTGAACACACCATCTAAATTCAACATCCCTCTTCCTACAGGGACCTGAGGAATTATTAAAATACGGGTCGGAGCAGCAGATGCATATGTAGGAATGCGAGCTCATACTTCCCAGTCGCGGAGTGCGTATGACGGTCCTGCAACTCCACACACAGCTAGCAGTCTTGCCGCAGTAGCTTTTGGCTATTTATTTTTTAGAAACTAAACCAGCAAAAGACAGCAAGCTGCAATTTTGTTTCATTTGCTCTCTTCTGTCAACTCCAGGCAAGTTAGGAGTGTGTTATTCTTTAATAAGCTATCAATAGTTTTTCCAGTAGAAAGCTATCTTAATTCATTATTAATGTTTTCCTCAGATGCCACCGGCTAGCCACCACCCTGTTAATGGCAGAGGACAAAAGAGAAAATATCTGGAGAAATATGAGCCACGTCCCGGGGGCACAGCCACTGCTTTGTCTTCAAGGGGGTCATTAGCTTATCTTCTGGCGCAACTCAACTACACTCCAACTCCGTTACCACCAGGACTCAGAGAACACCACCATCACAGAAATCCTACTCTTTTCTGTTGCACTCAGCCATTCTGGTGCTAGCATTGACCTTTGCAGCTCTGAGATCAGACTTTAACGCTACGCTAACTACTGGCCAGCAACCTTGGCCATTTGGGGGGCTTTTCCACCTTCGTTTCTTATCTGCAAACTGGTGATAACACTTATACCTCCCTTCTGGGGTGACTTTGTGGAGTAAACAGGATAACACAGTGTAAGGAGCTTAGCAGAGAATGGGCACTCAGTAAAGACTAGCCAGGGCATTTGTGCTGCAGTCCAGCAGCCTGAGCTGCGGCCAGTGCTCCTGGGGCCTTCTGCACCCTGCCTAGCTTTCCAAGGCCCCATCAGTGGTCCATGCGAGGAGAGCAAATTTCTGTTGCTCCTGCATTTTCCTGTCTCCTCCTGCCAAGTGGCTTTTGCATATTTGGCATCACTTTTCTCCATTCATGCTGCCAAAACGGAATACCTGAGACTCAGTAATTTTTAAGAACCAAAGATTTTCCTTTTAGTCAAGGAGGCTGGGAAATCCAAGATCAAGGTCGCGATTTGGCATCTAACAAGAGCTGCCCTCCATCCACCTCCTTGATGCCTCCACAAGGTGCAGGAGGGATGACACAGCTCCCTGAGCTGCAGGAAAGGGAAGGGCAGGGCTCCATCCAAACCTTTTTATAAACATGCTAGTCTAGTTTTTGTTTTTGTTTTTTATACATTTGGTTCAGGGTCTCCCTCTTCAGTTCGTACTTGTAGTGATCCTCCTGTTTTTAGCTTTCCCAGTATTGGGATTACAGGCATGCGCCACCATGCCCAGTTTCAGTTCTGGTGGCCGGCTCAGCACACCTGGGGGCAGGGCCAGTGTGGCATGTGGTGCCTGAGATTGAACCCTGGTCCCTGCACTTGCCTAAGCAAGTGCTTAGTTCACTGAGCTATCTCGCAGGCCCTGCTAATCTGGTTCTCAATAGCAGAGCCTTGGTGACTTAATCTTTGCTTCTCAGCACCAGCGCATTGGGTTTTAGGGCATGAACGCTGGAGGCACACAGGCGTGCAAACCACGCCAGGGACCCGGCACCGTAAGGCTGAGCAGCCTGGACGCGGCCATGCCTTCCTAGCTCATCTTCCGCTCCACCCTCCTGGCCTGACCCTGCTCCCCTGCATGGCAGAGCAGACGCACCTATACGACTTCTCACGGCAAGCCAAGGTCGCAAGTTGCCCTGCCACCCACCATCCTGTCTCAGGGAACATCTGGATTTTCATTCCAGCCTCTGTTGAATCTTCAGTTAGGAGGAATGAAAAGGAAACAGCACACAATTTTACCTGCTGAATTTTACCTCAAATTCACACTTGAGCTATGAGGGAGAGGAAGGGAGCCTGAGATGCCTCTGGGATAGCTGACCAGTCAAGTCCATGGTCCTGAGTTTCAAAACGTCATCAAACAGTAGACATAGCAGGGGCTGGGGTGATCACTCAGTGGCATCAGTGTCTGTCTGGCATGTGCAAGGTCCTGAGTTTCACCCCAGGTACCCCCCCCCAAAAAAAAAAGAATAACAACAACAACAACAACAAAAAGTAGACATAGGTTGCCTTTTGTCCTTCCACCTACCCAAATCCTACCCATGATCCAAGGCTGCTTTCTAAGCTCGTCTGTCTTTCCTTTGAGCGCTCACACACAATGCCTGCCGGCCTGGTTAATCGTTGCATTGCTATGTTACAGCTATCAGGGTGTTATAGTTGTGCTGACTGTGTTCTTGCTTCTCCTTGGGGACCCAGCCTCCTGCTTTCGTTCCTCACCCACATGTATGACCCATGCTCTTTCTGTGAGCCATCATCCTTATGACCTCAGCCTGCTACCCTACTTGCTGCATGAACAGCAACTCTTAGAGACCCCGGCTTACAATGACTTCACCATGATGAAATTATATCACCGCAACCTCAGAAAGCAAGGAATAATCAATGCCATAATTTTTAGTACCGCAGCTAAAAAAGGGTTATCTGCTCTGAAGCGTAGAGGAACAATTATAGCTGGAGCTTCTAGAGGGAGGGAGGGGGCTGTTTAAAATAATATGGCATAGAAAATCTCACGATGCTACAGACATGGATTGTCTATTCCCACCTTCAACCTTGGAGTGATTTTTCCCTCACAAAGGGGTTAGAAACCACATCAATAAAATTTCAGCTTCTGGCCCCCAAATTACTAATCCTCACTGAGGGAAGGCAGCTGTCTGATCAATCTCTTCTCAGAGCCACGAAGTCAGAAATCCATATGACTGTAGGCAACATGTTAGGAAGAATATTGATGAGGAACAAAGTCTAAAAAATGTATGTGATGACTCAGAGCCAGTGACATTAGAGCCAGAAATATTGTTTCTTTGTTTTCTTTTCATAACTTACATCAGCCATAGGCCCAGGTCATTCAAGGCAGAGGCTGCGTGGCTGGCCACTGTATTGAAACCTCTTTCCCTTTCAGTGTCTAGAAGATTTATAAAGAAACATGAAAAGAGGGTGTCTCAGTTACTCTTCTCTCATTGCTTGGACAAACACTGGACACCCAAAATGAAGGAAGGAAAGGTTTATTTAGTTCACAGTTACTGCAGGTTTTAGTCCATACTCAGCCGGCTCCAAGGCAGAGCGGCACACGGCAGAGGGGAACCTTTCATGGTGGCAGCAAAGAGCAGAGAGCCAAAGGGAGGGGCAGCAGCTCAGGCAGCCAGCCAGTCTCTCCTGACATTGTCATGCAAATTACTGGTGCAGCACCCACACCCACAATAATCAATCACAAACTCCAGAAGCTGCCCCATGACTACATGAGGGGGGACAACACAAACCATAACATTCCACCCCTGGGCACCCAAACACTCATGTACATCCCCTCATGAAAAGATATTTTAGTCTATCTCTAAGAGTTTCCAAAGTCCCAACAGTTTCAGTATTGCTAAAAAGTCCAAGTCCCAAGTCTCCTCCAAGATAAAAAGCAAACTCTTTGCTATGAGCCCCTGTACAACTGAAAAGTGAAACACTTATAGCATTCAATGGCACAAGATAAACATTATCATTCCAAAAGGTACAAACAACATGGGAATACAAAACACTGGGACCAACACAAGTCCAAAATCTAGTAGGGCAAACATTAAGTCCCGTAGTTCCATGTGGACCATCCAAAGCAATCTGTGGCAAATTGTAAGCTCCAAGTGGCTCCGCCCCTGTGGCACTCTTGGTGGTAGCTCCCGTGGCTTCCCTCTTAGGCTGGCTTTGCTCCCTCTTTGCAGGTTCCCTTATATGATCCATGTTCCTGGCTTTTCCAAACTTCTGTGGTTTCCACTGAATAGGCTTCTCTCTCACAGCTTCACA
>NDGN011349938.1:0-51956 GCA_002564285.1 Tympanoctomys barrerae | reverse complement strand
CAGGCTGGCCACCGAGACCAGGTGTGGCAGCACACGCCTATAATCCTAGCTCTGGGGAAGCTGAGACAGGAGGATCACTACACCTCCAAGCTGCATAGCAAGATCCTGTACCAAATAAAAAAATAAAAGACAAAAACATTATAAGAGAAAAAAAAAGTGGGATGAGCACTTCTGGGCAGGCAAAAGGGCTGCCTCCATGCAAGACTCATGTGTGACTTTGGGGAAAAAGCTGAAAAAGAAGAAGAAGAAGGTGCAAATAGTGGCCAGGGCTATGGCCTCAGCTGGGTGATGAGGTCTGCGAGGCTGCGGACAGCGGAGGTTCTGGAGGCAGCCGCGGGCCATCTGATGATGAAGCGGTGGAAGCAGGCGATGAGGAGGATGCTGCGCCCTGGGACGAAGGAAAGGAAAACACTGCTGACTCCAGGGCCAGGACCAGTGCGGGCCGTGGCTAAAATCCACGTAAGAAAACACCTAAGAGCAAGCCCACCGTTCTCATCAAAAACAAAGAGCTGGAAAAGGAAAAAGAGGCTGAGGCAAGAACGACCGGAGAAAAGACAACAGCGTGGTAAGAAGTGAGTGGGAAAGGGTGTGCAGAGCCTAGCCAGGCGCTGTCCAGGACGGAGACGCAGAGGGGGGTCTGCAGAGGACTGCAGACTGTGGTGCCGCTATTCAGTGCTGTTCAGAAACATCAGAAGAACGTGGCCGGGAAGGTTGGAGGGGCCGGCAGCTCTATTAGAAAGCGTGCTGAGTTGGTATCAAGTGTGTCCAAGAGAGATTTTGTCAGTGTTCTCAGGAATGGATGGAGCTACAAATGGGGAAAAGAGCCAAAAAGCCAAACAGACTGAAGTGATATCAGCAGAGGGCCCAGGCCGGAGCATTCTGTGGGACAATTTTTCACCGGGGGCCTCCAAGAAAGCCTGGGACACGGAGAGCGATGGCCCCGATGGCAGCAGCGCGGGGCCTGCAGGTGACCAAGCCTGACAGCAATGATGCTGTGGAGGAGTGGAGCGGAGGGACTGTGGGGATCCATGAGCCAGAGTGGCCGGCCTTGGTGCTCCTTCTTTTCATGTACCTTTTCTCTAATTAAGGTATTCCCAGCCCTTATACAATTGTTTTCCTTCAGACATTTGTAAAAAGAAATATTTTTGCTTGGCCAGTAGGATTTTCATTTTGCTGGGGTCCCGGCACGTTGACACATCTTGACCAGAGACATCGGTGTGGTTTCAGTATCTCTGGTGTTTTGAGAATTAAAATAAATTATTCGAAGTTAAGAGAAAGAAAGCCCAGCATGATGGACTCAAGAACACTGAGTTCTTGAGTTCTGATGTCTACACATCAGAAAGGAAGGCTCAAAGCTCAGTGCAGCGTGCATCGCATGCTGAGCTCAGAAACGGGTGCAATGCCTGTCCTGACATTTCGAAGCAAGAAAATGACCATTGGGAGGGTCTGAACCTGAGGGTTGGCCAAACTATTCTTAGTTGTTTGGGAATGATGTGCATCATCCTGGAAGCAGATTTAAGGAAACGCCAGCTGCTGTTCAGTAATATCTGTCTGGGAAGGCCCTCTGTTGACCATTCTGCAATACAAATATAAATAACTGGATACGCCTTAAAACACATGACTTCATGTTCTGAAAAATGATGTCCCAAGTGCTCAGAGACTTAGACAAGTACGTGAGTGGTGCAGCAAGTGGGTCTGAAGAGATCTGTGTTATTCTGTCTCCCTGGAGGCTCCGTGTCCTCCTCTATAAAGCAGCACTCCCTCCTTCTCTCCAGCTGCCCTGAGAGGCAGGCGGCGTGGCTGGGAGGAGGCACTTGGCGGGCCGTGAGGTAAGAAGGTGGCGCGGTGGCGCCAGGCTGTGCATGCTCGGCAGTTGCTCATTGCAGGTCAACATGAGCAGAATGCCCACGGGTTGCAGCAGGGTTTAGCAAGCAAGCGTGGGAGGGCCAGGCCTGGGAGGTCGGTGGCCCTGTAAGGCAGCAGAAGCTCTCTTGCTTTGTTGTGGCTGTGTGGCTTCGGGCAAGTTGATTAACCTCCCAGAGCCACGGATTGGTTTTGCCAGCAGAGATAACAGCACTTCTGACATTGGCCAGGGGAAGGGGTAAAGTAAGGAAAGAACTCCTCCTGGCACTGCCTTGTACAGACATGCTGCCGAATGGCCTTGGTCACCCAGCTCTGAATGTTAACCATAACTGCATCATAGCTTCAAGCAGCCACTGGGCACCACTGATGAGCCAGACCCCTGATGGGCAGTGGCCTCTGGGCCACCTGGCAAGGTCCCCACTGGTTGTGATTGTATTATTCAGGCAATTTTTCCAACTGATGATAGAGGCGAGCTAGGTGCCCACGGCACCTGGCATGCAGTGGCCATTCACTTGCAGGGTCAGGTACCAAACTCCGGCCTCCTCCTTTCCTCCCATAGCCTCCCATGAGCCCTGCTCCTTCCTGTACTGCCTTGAGGAGCCTCAGATAAAGGAGCATCAGAGCGAGAGACCTGAGACGCCCTCTGGCTCAACACACATTCCAGGCGAGGGGCTGGGTGCACGTAGCCATCAAGTGGAGGACAGAGCCTGCACCTCCCAGCTCCTGGTGCAGAGCCCTGGGCTCACCTACCCCACGTGTCCTCTTTGGGAGTGGACTTCAGCTCCCTGCTCTCTGCACCAGTGCAGAACCGGAACCTTCTGAAGGGCTGGGCTTGACTGTCACCCCTCACGGTGTCCTGAAACAGTGTAATCGTTACTTGGGGAAAATATTCTTAAGTAGATGAGAATGTCTATGGTATTCTTCTCATATTTAAGTTTTACAGCGAGACCAACATAAAAGGTCACCCTAAAATGATGGTCTTTCTGTAGACAGCAGTACTCGCTGGTGTCCTACCTGCAGGCAAGACCTGTCCATCATCTCCCAGGGTAGTTGTCCGTCTTGTGGTCTCTCTCTCCTTCTCTGGTAGAGAGCTGGGTATTCAGGCAATGTTGGGAGTCAGTGGCCGAGAGCAGGACTTCAGAGCCCAGATAGGGTGAGCACACTGGCTGGCATGTGCTCCACACCTCAGGACTCTAAATGTTTCCTTCTTCGTAAAGTAGGGAAGACAGCAAGTACCTCGGAAGGAGCAGAACATGGGCAGTGTGTGCTAGTCATGGCCCTGTGCCTGGCACCCATCAGTGCTCAGGAGATGTGTTATTTTAGGGCTATGACAAGTTCTGTGGGTGTTTTGTTCTTTTCAAGTCTAGAACCTTCCCTCGGTTTTGCATACAGAGGCCTGTGGGTGGTGTAGTCTGGTACATACTAGGCACTCAGGGCTCCAGAAAAGAGGCAGAGTGAAGAAGCCAGGAGGAGAGGCTGCTGGGCGTCGGAGCTCCAGACAGGAAACCTGGAGGCATCCCCGGGCCTCCAGTCTCTCACCGTGCAGCCTCAGCCACTGAGTGTCTATGGAATGGGTTCTCCATTATGAGCCAAGTGGGCTTGCTCACACGCACCTTGTTCTGAGTGTGATTTGTGGCAACATGTGTGAGTGAATCGGCCCCCTCACCACTGTGCAGAGCAGACAGGCGGCGCAGCTCCTTCAGTGCGTCTAAGGAGCACTCGCCATGGCAGGACTGTGACCACAGCCCACCGAGCAGAGGGCTCGGGTTGGGCGCCCTGAGGACGTCTGTACTTTCCAGATGTTTGCAGTGTGGTGAACAGGCTGTAAACTCTGCCTACAGCCATGACAGGTGGCTTGAGAGAGCTGCTGGGGGTGGGGGGCTGTGCCCTCGATCGACCTCCTCCCAGAGTGCACAGGGGCAGCAGGACGTGTGTGTGCGTGTGCGCCTGCGCCAAGCCTGACCAAGCTCATCGGCTGCCTCCTTGGTCAAATGTCAGCAGTATCGTTTTCTCATTTCCCTCCTAGTATGCATTTGAAAGCAGCCAACTGTATTACCCGTGACGTAAATGGCACAGTGGCTCAGCCGGTAGCAGAGGGTGGCCCAGTGCCAGGTGAATAGAAGGTCAGAGCTGGCTCCTGACGGCCCACAGCCCCAGGCAGAGTGCTGGGCCTGCAGCTTCATCTTCACCCTCACCTGGAGTCTCTCCAGGGTGACGAGTCCCCCTGTGTGTGGGTCTGGGAACTCATAGGAAAGACCAATAGAGAAGTTGGTTTGAATGCTCCTCGTCCCCCCAGCAAGGTGCTTGCCTCCACAGCACGGCCATCCTGCATTCTCAAGCCTGGGGCTTGAGTCTCCCCAGAAAGCGTAAAGGGCTGGGCTCCTGCTCCCAGGGGTGCTGCATTACTACCCTATTGTCTATGACAGCAGCAACACACTGCACGATCCTGGTGACTTAGAACCACACAGTCGTTTGGCAAGGTGGTGCCCCTTCCTGCAGACACTAAGGGGGGGTCCCCAGTTTTCCTTTCCCAGCCTCCGGAGGGTGCATGCACTCCTTGGCTTCTGGCACCATCCACCTCCACATGCCACAGGTCAGCCCTCCTCATCTGGCATCGCTGACACCAGCCTCCCACTTCCTTCTTGCACATTTAGGGACCTGGCCATCACCCTGAACCCACCCAAATAATACAAAATAGTCCCCCACGTGTTGTCAGGCTCACCCATTGGCCCTGTTCTCCTTATCTGCTCCATTTACAGGCTGCAGAGAGAACAGGAGGTGGGAAAATCTTGAAGGTTTGTTATTCTGTCCATCCCAGGTACTAAGAGGGTTGTAAGGTCTCTGAAAGTCCTGATAGCAGGGGCAGTAAGCCATGGCCGCTCCTCCAGCCTCCTGGCTTTGCAAGTGAATTTTCACAGGGACACAGCACACATGCTGGTCTGTGTCTCGTCCGTGGGGCTTTCACGTGAAAATGGCAGGGCTATGCATCTGTGACCGGCCACCTGGCTCCCCGGCCTCAAATGCCGCCGTGTGGCCCCAGCCGGGTGCACTGGTCCCTGGAACTCTCCGTGCACCTCCGCATCTGCTTGTCACCCTACGGAGCATCCCTCGGGGCCCTACGGAGGTCTTCTCTGTGGTTTTCACCCTGCCAAAATCTCCCAGCCGTCTGGTACAGCTCTGGCAGTGCCTTGCCGCCTCCCAGCTTGTCCTCTGCCCTCAGGTCCCCCAGGGCTGCTTGACCCCTGCAGCAACTCCAGGTGCCACAGAGCGTCAGGTCTCCTTGCTTGTACGCACCAGGATCTCTTCTTAGAATGCATTTATTCTTCCCTCTCTGTCTCTTGCCAGGCCAGCTCCAATACATCCTTTAAAGCCCTCCCAAGCACAGCTTCCTCCAGGGAGCCTTGCCTGCACCCTCCACCCAGGACAAAGTAATTTGCCCTGGTCTTCAATGGTCTTTCTCTATTTCTCCTTCCTGTGTTTCTTTCTGCTTCATGCAGGGAACGCTTGTGTTTCTTAGGCGTGTCAGCATCCTTCTCCCCACCCAGGCCTCATTACCTGTGAACTGAAATACGGCCATGCTCTCGGGCCTTTCTGTTCAGCAGTTTTCCATCTGAGAGGCTTTAACCTGCTTCCTCCCAGGTACTGCAGGCAGCGAAACCTTGTGCACTAAGCCCTTGTGCTCAGGAGCAGGCAATTGCCGGAAGCCTTGACTTTCCTGAACAGGGCAAGGTGCTGCTGAGGCCATCTCAGGGGTCTCATAACCAGGTGCATTCTGCCTTTCTCTGGAGGTCACTCAGCTTTGGGGACATCCTGACCATCTTCACACTGACCAGCCTGGGGCTCCACCCATGTGCTGGAGAGCCAGCCTAAAACCTTGTACCTGGTAGGAACTGGGCCAAATGCAGCATGGTCAAAATTAACGTCTTCCCTCCCCCATGCCTGCCCCGATGCACAGCCAGGACCCTTGCCCACCCACCTTCTGGGGCCTTCTCAGGAAAACACCTCTGCTTTCCTCCAAGCTTGCTCATAGTTCCTCTCTTCCATCTGGCCTGTGGTCACCCCTGTGTAGCCCTTTCTTTGTTTTCCCTGTGGAGCCCCAGGGTAGGGTCCCCCTGAGTTGTCACACCATGGTTTCCCAGTGGGACGCATTGTCCAGAGTCTGCCTGTGTGGCCTGCGCTCCTTGCCTAGGCCTCTGCCGGGTGCATGGCCTTCCAGGGCCTGCGGAAGTGCTGCTGCCCCTCACCTCCTGGCCCGCCAGCCTGGTCTGCAGCTCTCCCCTCAGGGGGCCCTGCCCCTCTCAGGTCAGCCCCACCTTCCACCTGGCTTGTCCTCCACCAGATGAGAGCGCCCCCTCCGGCAACCCAGCAGCACCGCTCTGCCCTTCTCCTGCCCACCTGGATCCCTCCTGAGTGCCCACCTGTGCTTGGGGTGTTTGTGTCCGTGGCCTCCACTCTCTGTGTCCCCAGCCATGATCTGTTACTAGGTGCAGACACCAGGCCAGCCTTCCTGCCTGTTTATCATTCCCTCCTACCTGTTCTGTCACCATCTCTAAGTTACTGCTAATCAATCCACTGAAAGCTTGTGCAGAAGGTCAGGGCTGTTGTTTTGGAATTTGGGGTAGTTTTGAGCCCTGAAACTGAAGCAAGGGCCTTCGCACAGAGTGCCAGCCCCACCCCTTTCTAAATTTTATTTATTTATTTTTTTGTTTGAGATAGACTCTAAGTCACTCAGTTGTCCGGATTGGTTGAGCTCCCACTTGCTATTGCCCTCCTGCCTCAGCCTCCCAAAGCTCAGTGGAGATAGGCTTGTGCTACCAGGTGTGGCCTTGATCATGGCGGACCTGCGCAGCTGGCTGCGATGACCACCATCACCCTCTCATCCCCAGTGCTTCCAGCTCAGTGCTGTAGCTCTTAGCACCCGGAGGTACAGCAGGGACCTGTTCCCTCCCAGCCACGGCATTGTTCCTGCTCCAAGTCTGGGCTGGACAATTCCAGCCCCACACGCTACACTCAGCCCCACATACTACGTCCAGCCATGGTCATGGTACATGTCCGCTGCTCCTGCAGCAGGCATTTATTAAACACCTACTGTTTACCAGGCACTGCTCAAGGGCTGGCACTGGCAGTTTCTGCGGCCGTGCTTGTCAATGAATCATTCCCTGCACCTGGGCTGCGCCTGGGGCTCCACACCTAGGTGGAGGTGCAGGATGGGAACCTTGCCTCTCAGAGTTGTCCCTGAGGCCTGGTTCTGAGCCTGGCCACGGAGGCCTCATCGCTGCCCACGCGCCCCTGCCCTCTGGCTGCTGAGGCGGTGGCCTGCTGCCAATCGGGGCTGCTACTGGCTGGCCTGGCTACCCAGTTTCAGAGAACTTTTGAATCCAAATTGCACCTACTTGAAACTCATTCAGAGCGTACTCATAATTCGTTCATTCAGTGAATCCAATCAGGGAACAAATTCTAGTCAGGAAGTTTGCTAAATTAAAGCAATCACTCAGCAACACTGACCTAATTTCCCAATGTTGGCCGTGTGCTCCTCCAGTAAGATTTGTAATGTCATCAATTTTCTTTTAAAAAAGATCAGTATCCCCTTGTTCGCTACTATGTCAGAGAATTCAACTTTTTCTAATTCAAGGGAACCTTTCAAACTAGGTAACGTGACATTGTATGCCAAAGGCCAGAACAAAACACAAAGAAACAGCCAGCCCTGAAGAAGGAGAGAACAGACTTAAAGCAGTCCCTCTGGCAATCTGTGACCAGGATGGTCCCGGCCTTCATCGGGGTGGCTCCAAGTCCAGTCGCAGTGTGGAGACGGCAGAGGAGACCCGAATATCGCAAGTGTCGTGCAGAACATTCGCGGTCTGTGTCTGGATGTGTGTATCTGGGAAGATTGATGTAAGCCAGGATTTTCTACCTAGCTTGCACATTTACTTTGGCAGGATTTCACTGGTAAATATTGGTTTGGACCAAACACTGAAATCTTTACTCGCTTTTAAACAGACCCTGCATTATTCTATAGTAGACACTGCATCGGAAAGGAAGAGACGGGGAAAGAGCAAGCCCAGCCGTGGCCACGAGTTTTTCAAGAGGCCGAAGGGAAAATCAGAATTAAGTGAAATTCTTCTGAGGGAGAGATGCCAAGAAAACCACTGCTGAAATACAAAATTTTGTTTTCCCAAAGTCTGGAGCAGCGTGAAGTGACGTAGCTTACAAACCGGGGGAAATTAGGACAGGCGTGGAAGTCCTGCTCAATTAGGGGAAGCTGGCCCAAGGAAAATGAGCTGGCTGTGACATACTCCACACTGGCTTCTCCTTTGATTTTCAAATCACTCTTGTTTGCTACTGTGTCAGCCGGGTTGCCATGAAACCCAGAGCCTCATTTTATATTTTGCGGGAGGTTCTGATGCAGTCCCATAAACGACTGTTTGTCAACCCACAGAGGCGGCACAAAGCTCGGAGTTAGCCTTTCCTAGCACGCGCACACAGACTCCCAAGCCCAAGAGCCACGCGGCTCCGTCCTCGTCTTCCTTGGCACCCAGCAGCTCCCAGCAGAGCCCTGAATCGCTCGGGAGCCCTCAGTCTCCCACTTTTCCCTTAGTCCCCGCCCCACGCACTTTAGACACAGCCCCGGGCCTCTTAGCTGTTTGCTGAGGAAGTCTCCCAGCGGGCTGTCTTATCTCTGGAGTCCATGCTTCTGTCTGTTGAATAAGACCAAAGCTCACCGAGTTTCAGGGTGATGGGGGAGACGAAAGCTCAGCCATACAGCAGGCTGCTGGAGAGAACTATTGTGGGTTTCCTTCTTTTCTTTTCCTTAGTTAAAAAAAAAATTGGTTCCCAAAAGTGGATGAGGAGGTAGGACTTCCAGGAAGCAACATTAAAGCAGTTTGGCAATCCCTGAGCCTGGTAGCTGAGGAGATGTGGACTAGGGAATCTCCCAGAGCAGTTCTCAAAAGGGCAAGTACCAGAGGCCACCCTGGGGAGATCTCTCTCTCTCTCTCTCACACACACACACACACACACACACAGTTGTACCTGAGAATCCACCCCAGGAGATTCAGAGTCTGCTGTATTGATAAATGCCAACTTTGAATTAGAATTCAGGCTGTGTTGAGCAAGCCAGTCACGCCCCAGCACGCACTTACTGCTGTGATCTGAGGCAGATTATGTCGCTTCTCTGGACCTCAGTTCGCTGGGCTGTGCAAGAGGATCGTAACCACTGCCTGGGGTTGGTGCAGGGATTGAACAGGATAGAGTGCAGAGTCTCTGGTGCACAGACTGATTTGCAGCAGGTCAAAAGGAAAGTGAGGCCAGCGCAATGTCTCCTAGGAGCAGCTCCTCTGAGAGCCACCCCGGGGGGTGGGCAGCGCAGATACAGATCTCCTAAATCAGGCTCTTTTAAGTCTCTGGCCCTGGAGAAGTTACTGCATTGACTTTTCATCTATAAAATAAAGTGATTATATATATATATATATATATTTTTTTTTTCAAGTCTTAGAGTTCTGCCTTTCCCAGTTATAGATTTGGGTTGAGACCTGACATTTCCTAAGTTTGTGTGTGTGTGTGTATATATATATATATATATGCTGGAGATTAAATTAGTGGACCTAAAGTATTTGAAAGCAATGCCCAGTATTCAGTAACTGCTGGCCACATTCATCACTGCAAAGTGAGCATTTGTGGTAGAATGGGCAGAGGGCAGAGTGAGCACACAGGCCTCAGCTACGGGCTTCTGATGCGGAGCTGTCCACCCTGTGGAAATATGAAGGCAGCCTCTGGGTGATTCAATATTTTCTAGCAAATTCCCAAAAAGAAACAAACACAGTCAACGTTAACCACGTGTTCCACCTCGATGGTTGCTACCATTTCAACGTGCAGTCACGTGTGAACGTCCCTTGAGCTGTGTTACAGCCTTTGCTCAGGCTCGGCCTGAAAAGCCGCGTCATCTCAGCTGTGCGTCTCGCATCAGCCCGGGTGCTTCCCAGCCGCTGAGTGCCTCCTCGTGATGAGCAGCACCGAGAAACCTGCATCCCAAGCGAGATCCTTCACGTGGACGAGCTTAATTATCTCATTTGTAAAAGGAGAGATGACTTTAATGCCTTTGATTGCAGAAGGAAACAAGCCAGCTTGCAAGCGCTGTGTCGACCGGGCTGGGTGTGTTCAGCAGGCTTCCTGCTCTCACACACCGCATTGGGTTGAAGGCAGCGTCCATCCCCGAAGGTTGCTGAGCTGCCCGGAGTCCTGTGAGCTGACACATGCCCCAGGTCGCACTGGGTAGGGCGCTTTCCTATAGGAAGATGGCAGAGTTTTAGCTGGTCATGTTTCAGGAGACTGGAACACTTCAGGTCGATTCCTTCCCAGTCCCCATATTTATGCTCAACAACAAATACGTTTCCTACTCCTCCTCCTCACTGATTCTTGAAATTTCTTTGGCAACTTTCATTCTAAATCGAAGTTACACATATGACACAAATTGCTTTTGTGCCCCTCTGGTAACAGCCCAGTTTGAAGCCACATTGATTCTGAAGCTCTGAACTTTCGCTACAAATGATGATTTCTGATATTAGAAATCCACCACGCATGTTCTGTCCCACGGTACAGCTTTCCTGCGGTCAGATCGCCAGGACGTCTTCTAGGCTGCACTGTACCAGCAGCTCTGAACCTGGACTCAGAAAGCCTGGATTCAAGTCTTGGGGTTCTGCCTTTCCCAGTTGTGGATTTATGTCGAGACCTGACATTTCCTGAGTGTATGTCTTCCTCTATAATTCAGAAATAATAAGAGGTCTCTTTCAAGGTGTGAAAAGAGATGACACATAAGAAAATGATCTATAACTGCAAAGCATTAGGCAGCTACAAAGTGGCATTAAGAGATGCACAGCGCACTCTGCGCGTGGCCCTCTTCTATGATAATTTCCAATGGCTCTCCAGGGCCTGCCAAGTCAAGTCAGAGTCCTTGGTCTAGCGTGAAAAGCTCTCCAAGATCTGGCTGTAACTATGTTCCTTTTTTGAGTTTTTCCCCACTCTACTTAAACCAAGTGCTCTCACCGCACAGGACGTATGCATCTGGCCCTCGCAGGCAGGATGTATCACCAACTTCATAGCATTCTTCATGTGGTCCATTGTTGCCTTCATTTTCCATTGCTGAAAATTCCACCCATTCTTCGTCTGGCTTCTCAATCTCCTGGTTTCCCTTTCCTTGTTTTCTTAAACTCTGTCTCCACTGACTCTGACCTCTGTCTGTATGTTTCTTATGCTAGCTGAAACCCCATGTGGCATTCTAGTAATATTAATTACATAAAAGCCTGCAACAAGTCTATCTATGGCTACTCAGTGAGAGTTAAGTAATGAAAACTGCAGGTAGAAGTCCCACAAAAAGGTAGCACGTTCCCTCTGTGAAAACTAGCAAATCTGGAGCTCTAACTAAGGACACAAGAGACATGCATTGTTGCTAAGTAAATTATCACAAGAAAGTGATTTATTTGCAGACCTGCAAAAAAGGAGAAAGAAAGAACAAGAATTTTTAACATGGAGTCTTCGACAAGCCCCTCTCCCTTTGGCAATGGATAGCCCATCTTTTGCTACATTGAGCAAACCATAAGTCTGTATGTATTTTTTGAGCTACTGCTAGGGAATGGATGTTGTTCTGAATAAAAGACCAGCTGTAAAGACTCACTACCTGCTCTCATGGAGGCGAACAGCTACGAAGGGAGAGAAGCCACTGTACCAAACGTACAGAGAGCACACGGCGCTCAGGGGGCGGCAGTTCAACCTCCTGCAGGACACTCTGCAGGCAGCTGGGTAAGAGATAACCACAGGCTGCTGTGTCCCAAGATAAGCACAAGTTAGAACAGACCTGGGGAAGCCACTTCAGCAGAGCGGAGTGAGCACGCAGAAACAACGGCAGTCTCTGCAGCAGCTGAGCACGCCAGCCGAGGGGAAAGCCTCCTTAAAAGGAGGTTGAAAAGCCATCCAGCTAGCTTCTCTGCTCTGACGTTTCACTCGCAGAGTGAGCCTGTATCATAATTTGGTCTCTAATGTAGAGGAGCATGAGATAACCACAAGATAGGATTCTCTTTTGTGTAAATAATTCCCCCCCCCATGCGTTGGCCTCTGATCTGTTAGCAGATTCTTGTAAGTTGGACTCATATGAGCTGAATAAACCCAAAATGCATGGATCAAAGTCCCACTGCTGGGCCCAAAAACTGAGGTGCCTGTGAATTTGGCCATCAACCAAACCACTGCCCTTGCGGCTGAATAGTTTCAGCTCCTGAACACCTCAAGCCCAGCAACCTCTCCATTTCCTCCGCGGCTGCCACACAGTTCTGACCTCCATCATCTCCCTTGTAGGCCATGGGGATTTACAAAATAAGGCTTTGAGTCCATCCCTGTGGCTAGGACAAAACATCTGTGCATGAGTAATTCATAAAGAACAGAAACGTGTTTCTCACAGTTCTGGAGGCCAGAAGGGCAAGACCAAGGTGTGTGCAGGCTTCGGGTCTGAAGGAGGTCATCCTGTCTGCTTCCTGCCTGCTTCAAAGTGGCCTTAAAAGATGTAGGTTGTGTTCTTTAATGGAAGGAGGGACCAGAAGGCCCAAGGACCAGCTACCCGAGATCTTCTCAGCCCTTTCTAGGGCTCCCAATGCATTCATGAGCGCTCTACCTTTGTGGTTTATGCTCCTCCTAACTCCCCCAACTCTTAATGCTACCGCATCATCAATTAAGATTTAACGTACTGAGGGATACAGTTATTATCCTCATTTCCTGGCTGAGAAAACAGAGCTAAACAACTTAATAAACTTCTCAAGCCAGGTGTGGTAGCCCACACCTGTAATCCCAGCACTCTTGGAGGCTGACTGGAAGATTGCAAGTTTAAGTCCAGCCTGGGCAGTTTAGAAACTCAGTCAGATGCTGTCTCAAATAAGAATGAAAGACACTGGAGATGTAGATCACTTCAAAGGCCCTGAATTTATCTTCTAGGGAGAGAGAGAGAGAGAGAGAGAGAGAGAGAGAGAGAGAGAGAGAAGGAAGGAAAATCTCTCCAAGCTTAGATAATAACAAGAGGTGGTGCTGGGACGCAGACAAGCCCTAACGGTCCCATTTCAATATTGCGTACTTAGCTTTTCCTTTGTACTCTCAACAGACCTTTCTTGTAAATGTTTGATTTGTCAGACAAATAATCAGAATGCAAATTGCTACCCTGTATGGCTGATCTTTAACCCTGGTGCAGTAGATACTTTCTTTCGAGCTGGCAGTCCCTGTTGATAATGAGCGAGCACAGATTCTGATTGGTAAGTCAATGTCTCAGGGTGAGTTTTCCAGGAAAGCATTTTGCAGGGAGAGCGAAGTCATTGAGAGAGTGGGAATTAGGGCAAAAGGGAGAAAGAGAGATGCCGGGAGGCTGGCTTCTCAGACCTAGCTGTGCCCCGTCCCGAGAAAGAAAGGCTAGTGTAGGCATTGCTGAAATGGGCGCTGTGGCTTAGCCCAGCAGGGCAGCAGGACTTGGCCTCTCAGAAAGAGCTGCTCTCTCCCATGTCCTCATCTTCCCTGGGGCTGGCTTGTTCTGCTTCTTCCAGCGCACCCTGCTTCCGGCCTCCCTTCCTCTCTTCCAAGCCTCGGCTTTCTCACCCGCACAATGGAAAATGTGTGTCATCCTCATGTTTCTATCTCATGGGATTTAGTCTTTCAAGGAAAAAATGAGAACTGTGATTGAAAGTGCCTGGCAAGCTGTTGGGTTACATGTACAGCAGCTGGCTGTGACAGGAGATCTTCTCCCTCATCTTAGGGGAGTCCACGAGGTCCATGGAAGTGACCTGCATTCCCCCATTGCTTCCCTGGAGGGCTGTGAGCCTGTCCTTCCATGAATGCGCCCGGGGGCGATGCTCTGTCACATGCAGCTGCAAAGTTGCCTATTCATAAAGACACATGAACATGGCCCTGCTGAAATAAAAGCCACGCAGGGCTCACGGACCCTTCCTTCAAAAGAACTGCACTGCAGAGTTGATAAGGGTTCTGCACTTCCTGTGGTTTGGTCTATGAAAGCACTACTTCAGGTTGGAATAATATGCCTTCCTGAAATGGTCCCCAAGACAGGTGCATTTCATTTTCTAAAAACTCATTGAAAGAAAATCTATAGGTTTCAGCATAACTCATGACAAAGAAAGGTACTACTGCTCAGAAAGGTCACAACCAAGGCCATCAAGTAAGCAGGACAGTATTCTCAGTCTCACACCATTAAATAAGGGGAGGCTGATATCTTTATGTACAAAACTTCTTACATTTTGACAAGTATTATGGGAAGGAATCTGAGGATGGTATCCATGTGCAAACTCCAAGACACTGAGGGCTTGTTGGGAAGCACTACGGGCATCTATGCGCTGAAAGCTTGTGCACAAGGCTGGACTCACACGTGGAATAAAATGCACCCGTGAAGCCATACCTCTCGCATCCAAGCGTCAGAAGAGTGGAGAAGGAGCCAACTCCGTGGACTCACCCTCTGGAGGGTGGAGAAGGAGTTTCTGATAAACCCTTCAGTGTGGTGACGGGACCACTTCCCAGGCAGCTTCCTCAGTGCCACCCCCAGCACCCAGTCGGCAGCAGATGTCCAGTGTATTTTTGTAGAATGAATGAATACATGAGTACATGAATGAATACATGAATACATGAATGAATACACGAATAATGAAAACATGAATGAATGAGTGAATCCATAGATACATGCAGTGTTTTTTGTCCACTTCTCCACATCTGATGTACCATGGTGCTGGGGTGTCTGTTAAGATTTGGAGGAAACCAACAAACTCTAACCTTATGCTATCTCCAAGGAGGTAGTTTTTCTAAGTCGTGCAGTGGGAGTGTTTTCATGGCCAGCCTTATATACACTCTTGTGCCTCAAGTTAAGGCAAAACTTCACTGAGTTAGCTATCAAATGTGCAAATCTTCCCTGAAGAAAATAATCCAGGACATGGAAAAGGGATGAGAAAGGAAGAAAAAGCTACTGAGTGTGTCAGTTGCTTGGTGCAGGGTGATTCACGTGATCATTGCAGCACAACGAAGCCGTCTTGTCTCAAGCAGTGGAAGGGCAGTGAGCTGCTTGTGCTGTGTAGGGTCACACTGCTGTTGCATGACAAGGTCATCAGGTACCAGTGTACCTCCCTGGTGTTGGCACTAGAGAGAACATGCTGGTCTGTGTCATCTTGAACTCAACCTCCTTCTTGGTCATGGATCAGTAGTGTGACACTCAGAGTCTATTACAGACGCCCATTTGCTGTAGCTCAGCCAAAGAAAATGAAATGTGTGTCAAGAAACCCTGCTCTTACTTTTACAAGTTAAGCTTTCCTTAAAGGGTACTCTGTGGAAAGCCTGCACAGAAAACCAGGAAGAGAGAAACCCAGCAGCAAGTGCAGAAGTGGGTGATCTTTTGGAAAATGGACAGACGCACTTAGGCAGAACCCAGACCAAGGAGAAGATCACCGCAAGCCCCTCCTGGTCACCTACCCACCAGAGAGCCGCTGTCTTGATCTCTAATATTGTGATTAGTTTTTACCTCTTTTGAATTGCGTATAAATTGAAACATACTTTTTTAAATGTACATTTTAGAACATGGTTCCTTATTCTTTTCATTTATGTTTAGATTCCCCCTGTTGTCACAAATGACACCAATTCTAATTCACTGAACCATGACTATAACCTTGTAAACAGTCACCACCTCGTCTGATAAGAAAAATGCAACTCAGAGAGGCCAGCAAGCAGAAGCTCATTTGCATTTTTATGCACTTAGAGTAAAAAGTGAGGAGAGGTTTGACAGACATGTTTCTGGTTCTTGCAGAACTGTAGCAAAACCGCATTTTGATGTGGTTTGGAGCAATGCGTGCAGTGGGCGTGCTTCGCCGGCCGGTTGTGTGTGTGTGTGTGTGTGTGTGTGTGTGGTGTATAGCAGTGCTTCACCAGCCAGTTGTGTGTGTCTGGGGTGTGTAGCAGCAGTGCTTTGCTGGCCGGTTGTGTGTGTCTGGGGTGTGTTCAGTGCGTCGCTGGCCAGTTGTGTGTCTGGGGAGGGCGCTGCCTCGCTTCCCGCCCAGACTGAGAGGTACTGCTGCAAAGTTACATGTTGTCAGGTAGAGGGCCTCAGCCTCTCCCCTTCCAGATCACTGGAGAAACTGGGTCACACGCTGATAGCTGGCTGCAGAGACAGCTTCCTGGGAGGCTGAGGCCTGCTGCCCGCTCGGCTCTGCCTGCAGCCCTGCCGCGACCCGCTGTGTGTGTCGGTACCTATGTACAGGTGACTGTGGCCAGCAGAGAGTCCTGGTGACCCCTGCCTGCTGTTGCTCCTCTCTGGACACACAGTCCTACCACTCCTCCTCCTACTACAGGCTTGGCACGGGAAGGCCAGCGAAATTGGACTAGGAACCAAGATACTAGGTGACCCGACGAAGCGTTTCAACAGGAAAAAGAAACAGTTTGTGCTTTGTGATTCTATTTGAGTCTCTTTCTGCTGTATACCTACATGTGTACATGCACACTCACATGCACACACACACTCACACACAGTCACACACACACACACACACACGAAGCCATGTGCGCCAAGGAGTTAGCAGGGGGACATCTCTAATAATCTCTACTTGGTGAAAGCACACGGCTTGTGGGCGCCCCGCTTCCCCGCGACTTTCTGGCTTTCTGCAGCGCTCCTCAACGCCATCTGCAGGGATGGAGGAGGGGTGTGACTGGAGGATAAGGAAGATTTGCTGCGGGCCCTGTGTGTGCAGTCTCCTACCTGCTTCCTATGAGAGCACGGGAGTTTTCTTTCCCTCATTTTAGAGAAGGAAAGTTACCCTCTGAGAGGTGAACCTGCTTGCGGGCACCCGCTAAGCCCGGCACAGGCTGAGAACCGTACCAGGGCTTCCAAGTAAACACTGTGCAGGTGTCCACATGGGCTACGTTAGGTGGATGGGAAAACGGAAGAGGAGACGCAGGGGCTGACAGCATTTGGAGAAGCCATTGTGCAATTTTACATAGAAAAGACCCGAGGGCAGAGTGGAGCTCTAAGGCAGCATTTTCAGGAATGTGGGCGCTTTCCAGTGCGGCACTGAGTCCTCCACTTCCTAGATCAGAGTCAGCCTTGCCAGGAACCTAGAGGGTGCTCTGCGCGCTAGTAACCTCTGACTTCCCAGTCTGTGCCTCAGCGTGAATTAGAGTTAATCACACCTCCTCTACGGCTGTCACCCAAAGATGTCGCAAGGATTCATGAGCAGTAGGTTTGGAGCTCCTCGGAGAAAGAGCTCTTTGATATCCTCCTGCACCACCACCAGATTAACATGCGTGGCGATTGCTCCTCTATTTGCTCTTCCTGTTTCTCAGTGTCGGCTGCAGTCCTTAGCAGACCTCCCAGAGAAGAAAGTCTTCCTTTTCCTGCGTGAGATAGAAAGCGTTGAGGAAGTGAAGGGAGTTATCACGCCCTGCTCCTGCCCCAACTGACTGCATGACAGTGACAACCTGGTCACACTGCCCATCCTGGCACACCTGAGACTTGGCTTCTGTGCTATGAAGCCTTGCTTCTTCTCAGTGGGAGCCTCCAGAGTGGACAGCCTGCGTGGTCGCAGAGCCCCGTGCTCAGAGGGCTCCGGGTTTGCTGTCCTGAGACTCTGAACCTGTCTTTGAATATTTATTTGATAGGCGGAGTCTAATGGGACAGCGCAGTGGTTGCCCAAAGCTTGGAGCCTTGCCTCAACCCCTAATCCACTTCTTGCCACCACCCTTCGTCTCCTGGGCAGGTTCTCACAGTTTGGAATGTGTTTGTTTATTGATTTGAGCTTTTCATTTCTGTGGTACTAGAGATCAAAGCCAGGCCCCAGGGTATGCTAGGCCAGCGCTGGAGCACTGAGCTACATCTTCAGCCTTAGGGTCACAGCTGTGCTCACCCTCTGGTACCCCCAGCACCCCAGCAATCACCCCACCTTCTTCTCTCTGCTCCACCCATGACCACACTTCCCCGCATCCCAGCAGGAGCCTGCATGCAGGTGCAGGAAGGATGCGCCTTCAGCACAGCTGATCCTCCGAGGGGTGCGGTAGCAGCTGCCCCTGTCCTTGGTTGGCCACACTGTCGTGTGGTAGACCTGACATTAGGACTACCTCTAACCCTAGTATGACCCAGGGAAGAGATGGGAGGACTCTGGAGCCCCACGTAAGTACCCCCAAAGGGCTGCCTGTGCTGGAATGCTACATTGTAGCCACCAAAGAAGAAGCCCCACTCTTTCCCCAGAAGCCTTCCCCGCCCAGGGCAGAGGGTATCGATCTGGCACTGGAGGGAAGAGGCACCAGCAGCAGGTGAGCTGGCCAGCTGCTAACTGCACTTACCCCGGGGGATCCCCATGCCAGAAGGAGCAGGAAGTGAGCTAAAACTCACCAGGCCTCCTGTTTTTTGTTCTGGCACTCGTACCAGAACAGTGTGCGGTGTGCGCCTCAGTGAAGCCAGGATGCGGGGCCTGTAGGCCACCGATATGCTTGCAACTTTTCTGCTGCTTAAAAATATTTTGAAATAAGTTTAGGAAAACATCGTTGAAAAGAAAGAAAATGTAGGCAAGAGGAGAAAAAAGTCTTCAAACTCTGGAAACCTCTGAGAGAGGCACACTTTTTCTTGCCAGCTGAGCAAGGAACCTGCATTTTTCCTCTTGCACTGGGCCCTGCGGTGATGCTGTGAGTCTGACTGTGAAATGCCCTGCTGAAGGTGTAGTCCTGCAGCCTCCCTGCCAGCTGCAGCTCACACTCGTGTCCATCCTGTGCCAGGCCGTGGAGCCTCTCTGATGACCTTGCTGAGTGGTCCTGCACATGGACCATCTAAGGACTCGATGTCCTCCACCCCGTTCGTATCTTCATGAGATGAATGCTCTTATTTTTCATCTACAGAAGTAGGAGACTGAGCTCTGGCATTGCGCAGTCAGTGTGAGAGAAGAAAGTCAGACTTCCTGACTTGCTCCAAAGCTGGTATGTGCCAGCCATTCTTCCAGGGACACTCTGGCAGGCTCACGGGCTGCCATTGCTCCAGGGATTCCCTGGGTGTCTACTGGAGACCAACCCTAGAAGGGAAGCTGCAGCACACGGGCCTCTCTTGAGCCATGCTGGTGCTTTCCTGGGAGAGCAGGAAGGAGTGGCAGGTGATTGGCACCCAAGCCGTGCGTATCCCATTCATACCTGTGCCCGCTGTGCCCCCTGCTTCAGCGACCACACTGAGGACCACACAAAGGAAACCCTGGCTGTGCATTAAGAATGTGGGACAGTTGAATATAACTTCGAAATGGAATGGCTTTTGCTTCAAAAATATTGTGGCTGGCCTGACAGAAAGCAGGGGTGGAGCAGAATTGCGCCTGGCAGCCAGGCAGCCACATCTGAATTAGAGCAGGCTGGGAGGAAGGGGGCTGCCTGCCTGTCCTGAGAGGGCCATGAGCCGGCTGTGGTGGTGGTGGCGCCTAATCGCTGGTGCTTCCAAGGGTCACTTTCTTTGTTTTCTGCTTGTACAATTCCTGTCTTTCCTATGTGCAGCTGGAGTGGGAGCAAGATCTCTTTCTTTCTCCTCTGAAGAAGAAACCTGCCTCATCACCCTGTAGTCTGTCAGCTGAGTCCCAGGGCTCTGAGGAAACCAGTGACAGTGTTGGGGCCAATGCCTGACCCCGGCCCAAAGGAATGATGGGTTGCAGAGTAGAGGCACCAGGGCAGTGGTGAGGGCAGCGAATAAGGATGGAAGGGCACTGTCCCTTTGGGAGAAGCTTCCTTGGAAAAAGGGCTCTTCTGGAAAGAAACCCAGGAGGCGGGGCGTATTTCAGACACACTACGAAGAGAAAGGAATCTCTGGAGTTGGAACTGCAGGAGTGAAGAAGAACAGAAGTAGGTGTGTAAGTCTGGCTGGAAGAGTTTTATTAAAAACACCCCAATTCTTGTCTGTGTATTTCTGAGGAGTATGAAAAAAATAGAGGAAGTTACCTCTAGCGGCTTTGTGGGTTTCAAGTATGACATACAGGATATTGAGCGTTAGCCCTTGTTTATCAGGAAGTGTCTCACATGTTGGGGTTCAAACAGAGCAGCAATTCTTTGTAATGGGGTTCCACTCACTGGGAGGCATCGCTTCTATCTGAACACCACATGCACACAGAAATATTCATATAATAATAAAAAGTTATATGATCCTATGAGGATTTTGGCATAACTGTCTAAAAATGTGTTCTAAATCTGGTAGGAATGTTATATTAGACCTCTGCAAAAGATTTTTAAAGAAATTTTCATTAGTGCCTATTGTATGGTTACATTCCAGAAAGCTTGGTCGAGTTAATGGGTGTTGCTCCCCTTGACAAAGAGCCAACTATGTGTGAGAGTCTGGCCGATTTTTATAACTGTCGCTTCATTAATTCATCTAGCATTATTAAATTAATGCAGTGTTTATTAACATAGGTTCTTAAGTCAATAACCTGAAGTATTTGTTTAGACCCACAGACTGTTGAATATGCCATGGCGTGTTGTGGATAAGTGAAAAGTCTGAATTGTCTGTGAAAACAGGATCTTGCAAACAGTACTTTTGTAGGGTGTCCTTAGAATGTTTCCAGAGAGTCAGATTGTTGAGGCCCCAGCTTTGCTCAAACCTATGTCTTCAGCATTCTTTCCCACGGGCTCCACCTGAAAGTCTGGTTCTGAATTTCCCTGTGACCCTGGCCCTTGGTTTTTACTTTGTTTAGTACAGCAAGAGCTCTGAAACTCCCGGGCCAAGAAACGCATTCGCCTAAAGCCCCAGACAGTTTCTCTTAGACGGAAGTCTTATCAGGGAGACCTCATTTGCCTCTAATTAGAGAGATTCGGAGGAGCAGAAAGAACAGCCTGCAGTTCTGGCTCCTGCGGCTCCAGCTTTGCTGAATCCAAAGTTATTCCAACAGGAACGGTCCCGTCCGGGAATGAATGGGCGCCGGGTGTTTACCATAATGACCGCCGCTCTCCCCCAGCCTCCCACCGCTGCTCCAGCTAGGAGCAAGGCAAAGCCAGGAGGAGCTGCGCTCGCTCCTTTCTCCGCTCTGGTGCAAACACTCAGAAATGACATCACCCACCTTCCAGAGCCCCGGGATGACTAAGGCAGGGCGCATACGCGGGGCCCCAGCCCTTGGTTTGGGGCGCATGTATGCAGATGAGCCCAGGGTTGCGGGCCCGCCTTCTTCCTCGGAGGAAGTTTCTCAGGAGTTTACTGACACCTCACATGGGCGGGGAGGGCAGACTCGCGGCCGGCCTCCTCTGTGAGCTAGCGCCGCGGTGATTTGTCCTCCCGGGGGAGCAAGCTGGGAGGCAGGAGCGAGTCGATAATGAAGGGGCAAGGGGGCAGCTTCGGCAGCGGAGGCGGCGTGGACCCGGCCATGGACAGCCTGCAGCCGCTGCAGCCTGACTACGTGCCTGTGTGCTTGTTTGCAGAAGAGCCTTACCAGAAGTTAGCCATGGAGACGCTGGAGGAGCTGGACTGGTGCTTGGACCAGCTAGAGACCATCCAGACCTACCGCTCCGTCAGCGAGATGGCTTCCAACAAGGTAAGCGGGCGGTGCAGCGAGGCCATGCGCTGGGCAGCCCCGCGGAGCGTCTGTGCCCGGCTGCACGATGGCCCGGGTAGGGGCTCGAGTCCCGGGCTGCAGCCTCCCCGCTTCAAACCCTCCGGAAGCTTTAATGTCTACAACCAAACTTACTGAGCTGATGTACTTCAGATACACTGACACTGGGGCTTCCAGTTCATTCTAGTAATGAAAATACCTGGTTGTTCTTAATTGTTTTTCCAGTTGTCAGAAAACTTCAGATCTGGATAGGCAGAACAGTGTAACATGTCATTTGCATTAATACATATTTTCAACAAGGAAATAATTTGAACTGTTTGTATCAGTGAGGAAAAAAATGATCTGCCTTTTAAACTTGATAAACTCCTTCTGAGAAGAAGGACATTTAAGGATTTTCTCCGTTTCTTTTGTGATGTTGGCATGGCCCGTGATAAAAAAGAAACAGTATACTTTCCAGAGACAGTTTTTTCTGAAGCTTGCTGATTTTCAAATTGAAATCAAGTTCCACCTATACTGGAAAAAAAAAAAGTTTTATTTGTAATATCTAGACAAAGCTTACTCTCGCAGAGCTTTCAGTTTCTATCATGTCATTTGTTTAATTAACACCTAGGCTTGGAGTTCTAATTTATGCAAGTTATATAGCGAGAGAGTTGTTGCCTGTTGTTTTTGTTTGTACTTTTTCCTTGGAGGAAATAGCTCTAGAGTTTCAAAGTGTGCAAACATGCTTTGACAAAGGACTTCTCTCAGCGTGGTGAACCTATGCCATGCGTGCTGTGTGTTTTTCTTTTAAGACAAAAGATGTTAACGTGTGAGTTGTTCTTTCTAAACTAAAACCTCAGTATTTGGGTTCCATAGCAGTGTTGGTGCTTTGAGATACGTAAGTGGGCTTGGGGTTGCAGTTTGGCATTTGCTGTGGCTGCTCTAGACCCTCCCCAGAGCGCGGTTTCAGGCGCCCGTCATTCTAGCCCGGAGCCCTGTGAGACTGTCTTGTATCTCTGAGGCTGGGACGGATTCGCAGGACACCTGGCTGTAAACCCTGACCAGCTGAGGGCCCGGGGCCTCCTCCTTCCCTGCGTTCAGAGTGTCAGCTCTGGATCCAGTCTCGTTGGCCCGTTTGAAGGGTCTGGACAGAGGAAGCACAGCATCCTTAGGAGACTCTGGAAGGCAGTGATATGATGGGGGAAATCTTCCCACTCTGGAGCTCTTTGTCTATTGATCAATAAAAGGGCAAAAATAAGACCCTTAGTGAAGTTTGAGTTCAGAGTTCAAGTTAGTGGGTGGAAATATCAAGAGGGTACACAGAAGTTTAAGCGTCATTTACTGATTTTGTTGAAACTCTCAGCTGAGGGCTAACTTGAGGGACTTTCCAGGCTGGTGTAAAACTCAACTAGCTGCTTCCCCATGCGGGGGCCTGAACGATGTAACTTCTCCAAATCACCCTGGGACTCCACGTAGAAGGGCCTTCCCACTTGCCCGGCCTATAGGGAGCACTATAGGGACTCCGGGCTCAAGGATCCAGCACTGATGCCTGGCAACACGGAGACCCAATATTTGGAGGTCAGTTTTCAGTAGGTTTCACTACCTTGGACGTGGTGAGCCCATGGAGTCGCCAAGCAAAAGTGGGGAGGACCTGCCTGTAGGAGGAGGTAAAGCTATTCCCAGAGGAAATACAAGTGGCAGTTCCCTTTTCACTCGGACTGTTGAGGTGTCCTGGCACTCAGACCTCAAGTGTGTCTGGGATGCTGACATGAGACGTGGCCTTACTTGAGACTGATTCATCTCAGCATCATAGTTGAGAGCGCTGCGACACCAACGCAGTGTGGGCCTCTGCTCCTCCTTGATGGAGTCCGGGCAGGGAGCAAGGAGAGTCGCACAGAGCTCTCCCTCCAGAAAGGGTGGCCCCAGGCGCTGACATCAGTAGCGGGAAGCTGTGGCCTCACCCACTGCCAAGAGCTGCAGCTGCAAGGCTGTAGGCAGGACAGTTACCTGGAGGGAAGGTGCCCGCCTGACCACTGCCGGTGATTTCAGTTCATGAAAACGGAGCTCTCTTTACTTCCCTAGTCTGCTTTTCTTCTTAATTTTTCAGACAATTGCTTTGCAAAGTTTAGGCATAATGTAAACCACAGTTTGTATGATATAGTATAATAGAACATGTTTTCATTGTTATCAAAAAGAAATTTAATCTGTTTGGGGGTGACTGGCTGACCTGTGGCAAGAATAACCCACAAGCCATCTTCAGTGGTGTCTGAATGGTTTGAGGCCCCCATCCAAGCCTCCATTTGAAAAGCCATCCTCTTAGCAAACAGGAGATACGGAGCTAGACGCGGGTGTGAGGAGCTTCTACAGAGGGAGAAAAGGGTGGGTTTGAGCCTGGCCTTAGAGAATCGAGGCTCCAAGCGGGTTTGCACCCTTGACTTGAGCCAGAGTTCTAAAGAGCAGCTCCTGCCCCGTTGGGGTGCTGTGTGACAGAAGCTCTAGCCCTCAGCAAGGTGCCAGTGACAGTGTAAGCTTGGGTGGGGCGACCGCTTAGAGACAGCATCTGTAAGTTTTGCAAAAGCAAACCTCTGTATCCCTACTCCTGTTTTAGCCAAGTGATCACTGGGTTTCGTTTCTGATGTTAAAACTTCAGAGTATCCGTGGGGGTACCAGCGCCGCACTCTGGGGAAGGCACAGGCGCCCCGTTCCCCTCTACATGCAAACAGCGGGACGTTGTTTCTGAGTCTGGTAGAAGAAATCCAAGTGGTCTTTCCTGTTCTCTTTCTCTTGGTGGGGCTGCATTTTGTCTTTATTTTTTGTTAATTGGATCATGCCCCTTAACTTTTATAGTCTGAAGGAGATAGAGTAGCTCAAAGATTATAAATTTTTTTTGAGACAAGGTCTCACCATGTAGCCTAGGCTGGCCTTGAACTCGGGGCAACTGTCTTGTGTCAGCTTCCCAAGTGCTGGGATTAGAGGCATGAGTGGAGCTTTACAAGGCAATGACACCGCTTTGCAGGATGAGCAGGACCCTGTGAGCATCTGCCAGCACCTGGTGTGCACTGGGCCTGTTGTCAGGCTCTGCTTCTCTGCATATCCTGCCTGACTTGCTTGCTGGCCTCTGTGTTTCAGTTTCCATCCCCTCCTGAAGTGGAAGAACGGTCTTAACTTTAGCAAAAGGCCCCAGAGCATGCATTGCTCCATGGCAAAGTAGCCTGATGTTTTGAAAACAGGATGCTGTGGCTCTGCAACATAAAAAGAGGAAGGGAAAGACAGGGGTACAGAAAGGCAGAGCGCCAACAGCTCACCAGGGCCCGGCCAGCGACACACAAGCACTGGCCTGTCCCTCTGACCTTAGCTGTGGCTCAGTTCCTGACCTCACCGCCCAAGCCAACCAGCGTCACAGAGGAGGAGAGGAGGAACAGTGCAGCTGCTACGAGGGTGACCAGAAGTTCCTGGCCCCTTCCTGAAGAGGCAGTCAGCAAGTATACGACTGCAGCACAGGTGGCCCAGGGAGGCTGGCCTGGTGGCCCAGGGAGGCTGGCCCGGGACAGTTCTAGGGAGAAGTAGGCGGGACTGCCAGGGAAGGCAAGCACTTCGGCCTCCTTATCCGGAAGCATAGCTCCCCCCAGGACTGGTGGGTGAAAAAAGTCAAGTGTGTCATGTGTAGCCTCCTGTCAGAGGTTTGTCCAAAGAAGAGCGTACTGTGACCATCCATGAGAAGTTGGATTCAGGCATCTGTGCCCTCCCAACTTTGGCCCAAGTGCCCGCCTCTGAACTTGGCTTTCCCTTCTAGCTGTGCCTGGGGATGACTTCATGGCCAGCGTGAAGACCTGAGCCCCCTTGGTGACAGTGAAGGGGTTACTTTTATCGTTTCCTTTCGGCTGAAGCACCAGCACTTAGGCCTTCTGTCAGCATTTGCTAAGGAAACCTGCAAGCTGGGGACGGGAGGCCAGCTTTTCTCAGGGCCACTACAGTCAGCCCATCCAGCGTCACTGGCTGCATGGGTTTTGGTTTCCAGTTCTCAGGAGTAGTGTACATGCAATACAGCGGCAGCTCCTCACCTGTGCACTTGGATAGGACAGAAGAGAGGCCCACAGTCCCACCAGCCCAGCCTGAAGCCACCTGGAAACCCAGCTGCAGGACACAGGACAGTGACGGTGGTGGGTGGACTGTGCCAGGGTGGGAAGAGTGGTTTTCTATATAACAGACAATCAAAATTCTTGGGGATATGCCGGATCCAGCAAATCCTAAAGGAAACGGATCTTATGGCCGACACATTCATCTGGGCATTCTGTCATCAGCTGGTGGGGGCAGGTGGCGAATACATGAAAGGGCCGCATGCCACACACTGGCCAAAAGGCCAGCGATAGGAGTCAGAGCAGTGCTAGCCTGAGCACCTTTCGCACAAGAAGGGGCCTGCCTCTTGACTCCGCGCTGCAGAGAGACTTGGCCTTGTTCTCCTTCACCCGCCCACTGGCCCAGGAGGCGAGCAGGAGGCCAAAGCGGCCTTCATACACACTCCTCTGGGCCCACTACACAAGTGCTAGACCCCCCATGTTCTTGGCCCAAATGACTTTAAACCTGCTTGCAGGGTCTGTGTAGACCTCGCCCTTTGAATGTCTTGTGGGAAGGACCAGCCTTAGGCCAGGGAGTGGGCAGGAGGTGGCCCTCGACTGGGGAGAGCCACGTGGGAGAGCTTGCACACAGGCGGTAATGGAGGGTCCCTGCAGGCTTCCACCTAGGATGCCTGCCAGTGGGGCTGGAGGAGAGGGGCTGGGGCAGGAGCCAGGGCCCTGTGCTGCTGTATCCAAGGTGCTCAGCAGCCCGACCTTCGTCTGCCTTCTGGGCCGTGGTTCCAGAAAGGACTTGAGGAGGTGGTACCTTCTGTGTCTGTGCTCCAAGGCCTTCCTCCAGCCTCACGCCCGTGTGGGATGACCCTGGATGAGAGTGCGGGGGAGACCGAAATCAGTCCTGACGGCCGGGGGGCATTCACGCTCTCCCGGCCCACCTCCTCCCTCTCTACTGCTCAGATTTCTATACCGTAAAGTACGGGGGTGGCAAAGTGAAGCAGAAGAGGTCTGTGGGCAGGAGCCGCGAGCTGGCGTTCGAGCCATGCCTCTACTTGCAAGGTTGGTAAGAGAGTAGCTATAAGCGTTTGCTTGCTTACATTTTCTTATCAGGATAGCTGGAGAAGATCATTTCTATGGCCTCCTTCAGATCTTATATTTGTTGATTGAACAATAATGGTGAACAACCAAACTGCCAGATCAGGTGCGGGCTCTTGCAGGCCTTGCGCTAAGCTCTTTACCTAGATTCCCTGCTTAATGTTCCCAACAGCCTGTTAAAATAGGTGCTGTATCTCCCAGTTTTGCAGACAGGTAAAGAGAGGCTAGGAAAACAGAAGTAACTTACCCAAGGGAAGGCCATAAAGAATCATGGCTGGCAGTGTAGTTCAGTACTTGCCAAGAACACACATGAGGTAGAGAGAGACTGACAGAAACAGACAGAGACAGAGAGACAGAGACTGAGAGACAAAAACAGAGTGACAGAGACAGAGACCGAGTCAGTGTGCATACCCAAAGTCATCTGACTATCCATCAATGACCTCAACCAAACAGAAAAACATTTGCATGCAATTACTACCTCTTCTAAGGGAGCTTTATAGTGGTTGATGGGAGAGTGGATTCTTCCAATTCTGGCCCCCATTGCTTTGGTCTGGCTCAGAGTTCTAATCCGCAGCCACCATCTTTCTGGCCTGTGGGCTGGCTAGTCTTGGCAGGGCGACACAACTACTAACATAGATAAGAAGGAAGAATGCTCGTAGCCAAGGAGATTCATGGTAAGGCACTCGGCGCAATGTAAATAATCATATTAAAAACATTAACTTCTTGTGGATCAGGAAACTGAATTCAAGATCCAAGTAGATTTTCCTAAAAATCCTAAGATTTCTTTTTTTCTGAATAAAACTTAACTATAAAAAAATATTGGCCTACTCTCAAATTCCCTTTTTTCTTCCCTCAAAATAATAGAAAAAGAGAGAGAGCTTTCTTATTTTAAAAAAATCTGTGATCATTTCATCGTCCTGAGCAATCTCATGGGTGGGTGAGCTTTGGCCCTGCAGAGAAAGCTTGTGCTTCAGAAGTGGCGGTAATACTTACTGACACTTTCTTGAAATAACCTGTTTTCCTTGCTCATTGTCTTCTCAGATGAAAGAGATTAAGTTGTTTATTCTTTGAATGTTGTTATCTTAATTACTCTTTTTATGACAAAACAGAGCTGATTATTGATTGCATCTCAGCATTCCAACTTCCAGCCTTTCCACGATGTAGAAGAGTAATAAGGTCGGAAGTTATTTTGAGCTTTGAAGTAAGTTTGATTTCCCACGTAGTTTACTTAAGGTGACTATTCCCACATTGGAATATGGAACAATTTCCTTCTCTAAATTCTGACGGTTTGGCCCAATCGTTCTGGTCATTCACTCAAAAATCCCAGAGTGGACTCATCTCTAGGCAGCAAACATGGACGAAGTGAAGGCTGTTACCTTTGGTTGCTGTGATTCTGGAGAGCTGAAAAGGGAACATTATGTTCTCAAAAATCTCATAAAAAGTCACTTTAAGGTGTGTCTCACTCTCCACTTGGTAAAAACAATCACATATTATGCTTAGGTTGTCAAATAAAAGTCTGAAACACTAGCCTTGAAAGATAGAATTACTATGCACCAGTGGAACAAACATTGGTTTCCATTTTGTTTGCACTTCCTTCTTTTCTTTTTGGGGGGTAAGGGGCAGGTTTTATAATCTATCCTGGTCTAAAAGCCCGCCAAGTTCTATGCCACTGTTGTCTTTCTGCATAATTCTTCTGAAGAACTTCACTTCTAAGGGACAGCAGGCTCAGCTAGTGCACCAGAGAGCTACCCTGGGCCACCCTGTGGCACAGTTGGGGTGCTGCTCTCCCAGGCAGTGTCCCCACCGCTGCTGGGCCCCTGGGCACCCTTCCGGAGCCCTCTGCAGGCCACGCCGGCCCCCACCACTTGCCTCCTTGTACGTGCTGTTTCCCTCAACTGGTGCCAATCTGCTTAGGCTCTTGGGTATTTTACTGTAGCTTCCTTTGTTTGATTTACTTTAAAGTGACCAAGTGCTTCCACAAAGAAAGGACTGTTAAGTTATTTTGAAATGAAGAAGACAGTAAAACTCCTGCTTCTTTTGTTTCTGTTTTGGGGAGTGCCTGATAATCTTTTCCTCTTTGTGGAGTCAATTTTAAACCTATAACCACACCCCTCTGCTCACCAGGCACGAGAACTTCCCTTGCCCCAGTCCCTGTGGTGTCAGCGCCGACCACGTCTACGGCCGGGAGCCCTCCAAGATCGAACTTCAGCCAGATTTAACAAGATAAATTAGTGTTATAGTCCAGTTCCTTTGGTCTTTCAAAATAATTAAAAATATTTGAAATATCAATAAGTTTTAAACTGATTGTGAAAACGTTGGTCATATCCCCAATTTTCTTTTCCCAAAGTATTCTGAATAATGTTTCAACCTTAAGGAATTATAAAAATAATAGGAGTACCAATACCTGGGAGGAAAAATGATCTAATCACCTCAAAAGTTTCACACTTAGAATAAGAAATATTGCCCCTCAATGTCAGAAAAAAGCAAATGCTAAGTATTTGTTTTAGAAATAAAAGTAAGGAAAGAAATTGTTACTAAATAAAAGTACATTTCCAAATCAACCACACTGGCTACAGCAAAACACATCAAACGAGCCAACGTGAAGTGTTAATGTGGCAACTGTTAATATCTTTGGTCACTGAGGATGGTGAACTTCAGTAAATCAAACAAAAAATGAGTCATTTTTTCTAGCTAATGGCTCTACGTAGTCGCCTAGCTGCTAAATTCTGAGGGAGCCGTAGGCACTAGCCATTGGAAGTCAAGTTGTGGGTGAGAAAGCTGAGGGATGGCTTTTCCCATGAATAAGAAGTGGGGGTTAAATATTTAGTACGCTCCAAAGAACTTTGTGAAGTATGAAGCAGCAGCCCGCTGAGAAGCTGCGCTACGGCTCGACTCGGAGCTGCGGGCTGATCTCTGGGACCGCAGCTGTAAGATCTGGGTCCCACGAGCTCACCATCTTCAGCAGAGAGGCAACGCCTAGGAAAGGCGCGGCACGGTTGCGCGTTAGAGTCCGGTGGTTTTCAGGCTCTCAGTCTCCTTTTCCCTTTCTTCAGTCAGCACTATCCATGTCTTAGTCATTTCAAGTGCAGAGAACAGATTTAGGATACTTAAAATTCATTGATCAAAATAGAAGAGGAAATAGTTGGAATGAGTTACTTCAAATGCTCTTGTCCTCCTTGATTTTCTTCACTTTTTATTTTTTAGTTTGAGAATTTTTTAAAGAATTATAAACTATTAGAAAGAGCTCATTTTACAAAGACGATGGAGATGAATATTTTCAGCATTATTAAATTGATGCCTTATAGATAACTGTTTCCAATGGTTTCAGCCAAAAAAAACCCCCCACTATTCTATCTCTTACTATTAATTGCCAATACTGATAGGTAGTGTCTACATGATGTTAGGCATGAGAAATGTCTAACTTTCCCATTTACAATTGTGTTCCCGGGGCTGCATCACTACAACCTCATGCTATTGCTGATTATTTTCTTATGTGAGGTAAGACTCCCTCACACACGGCATCAGTGGCTGAAAGGCCAGGAAGTTTCTAGAGCTGGTGTTCCTTGCCTGCCTCCTCGCTGAGCCCAGTGCCAGGGTGTGGCAGCAAGCATGCCCCGTGGTGTGAGTGGCCGCCCTGACCTCCTTGCTGTTTCTCTTTCCCTCTCTCTGAACCTAGAGATTGGAGACTATTTCCTACTGGTGTCCGACTACCCAGCCTTTGGCTTCTTTCCACCTTGTACCTGAGCTATGGTTTGGAACCAACCAGAATATCGAGATGGGAACCTCAATTTGATGCCCCAACCCCATTGTTTTGACCCAGGGGCTCAGTGTGAGGTTCTCCTGACCCAGCTGATCAACGCAAGAGTCACATCTCCAACTCCCTAGAGATGCTAGGTTTGGGAGCGTTGGTGGCTACTGGTTGGGAACACTGTTGATGCAGTGACTGCCTGGGACTGATTTTAAATCAAGTAATCTCATTTGCAGTAGACAGAAGCATACTTCGGTGTATGTAGGCCACTTAAGATGACCTCTAGTGTTTGTTCAGAATTTAGATCTCTGCTAGGTACTGCAAATATTTTGCTGTAAAGTATGAATAGTGATCAATTAATTGTTTAAAATGAGGCAAATCATAAAGAGAGGGTGACTTGGAAAGAGTTGGTTGTGTGGGCAAAGGAGACTAGTGCAGGCCTGCAAGACCCTTGGCACCCTGACACCTCGTTACTAATCACTGCTTGTGTTGTAAAATAGGACAAAGTAAGAGAAACCCCTCAGCAAGCAGTCTAGGAAAGGAGAAGCCCTCGTTCTTGAACAGTCTAGTTTAGCTACTGGAATAAGAAATTCGAGATTTGAGTTTAAAAAGCTAAAATCTTTAAAAGGAGATGCCACTTGGGGACCAAAAAATAATGAAAGAGCCAGAATAATTATTTTAGCATGAAAGGAAGAGACACAATGGAAAGCATATAACCTAAAATTTTAGTAGCTCCTATTGATTACAGAGTGGGCTTTCAAAGTGTTCTCTGCCCTGGTGTCAGAAAATATACTGAAAACAAAGGTTTAAAACTCAGCTCAGCATCATAAGTGCCTGCCTGGCAAATGCAAGGTCCTGAGTTCAGTCCCCTGTACCAAAAAATAAAAATAAAAATAAGGAAAACTCAATTTTATCATCACTCGAATGAAGAAATGTAGGTCTTCACATCACTTTGTCATGTCATTGTCCAGAAGCCTCCCGTTGGCTCCCCACACATAGTGAGGCCCAACCTGTGAACTGTCTCTGGGCTACGGTCCCTCCTGGCTCTGTCTTCGGAAGTCCCTTCCTCAGGTGTCCCTCAGACGCCCCCACCCATCCTCTTACCCACTTTGTCAGTCACCATCACAGCTAACATTTTAGTTACCTGGGACACTCACTTCGTCAGCTCTCAAGGACTGCGCTCGCATCTCGGGAGGTTTAAGACCTCGACAGCATCAGGGCTGAAGGGTCCAAGGGCCTGGCTCAGCCTCTTACCTCAGGCTAAGGAGGGCCGCGAAAAGCAATGCAAAGCTGCTGTCTGTCAGTGACAGTTGGTTTTTGGTGTATTTTGTTTTAGAAAGTTGTGCAGTTCTAACTGGACCGTTTAATAAGTCTGCTGCTGGGGATATGTTAGGTAGGTTGTCCTGCTTCTGACCATCGCTGGGCCAGGCCGTGGGAACAGCCCCACTGACCAGCATAGCACAGTGCTAAGGCAGGACATTCCTTTAGCGCTTCCAAAAAGTTTCAGGTTTTGCAACACCTTCGCCTGTCAAGCAGTGATGTACAAGTTCCATTTGACTAGAAGTTAGAGGCAACCAGACAGGACACTGGCGAGATGGACTCCAACTCTGGCCATCCCCGTCCCAGGTCACGGTGGGACGAGCTAGCCAGATGCCACCCCCTTACCCAGCTGGTGGGGTGCGGGCCCCTCTGCTCCCAGCCCCCCCACCCTCCCCGTGTGACTGTCGCCGATGGCTGCCTCGGCCACCGAGCCAGATGATTTAGATGCATCTGTGTTTACGGATGCGGGGGGCAGGCTGCCCTGGGCCTGGCCACTCTATTATCGTGTTCTTGACAGATTGAGTTGCCACGGAATTCCTCCTGCTGGGGTTTAACGCTCAGGATCCGACTGCACAAAGCTTGTTGGCATCTTTCTTACATGTCCCCAGGAGCTTTCTGGAGGACAGTTCTAGATTTACCTGTATTTTTTTAAATTTAAAAGTCATTGGCATTTAAGCTCAAGAGAATTTATTATAATTGGAATTGGGTAAAAGTCCTGTTGTACTAATGCTCCTCTAGTATGTTGAAAGTGTTAAGATTATTGTCTAACATATATATATATATATATATATATATATATATATATATTACATAGTAAAAGTCAAACTGGAAAAAGCTACATACTGATTTCCCAAGACATTTTAGGATCTTCAGTAAAGCACTTTGCTAAAATACAGAACTTTGCCAAAAATAAAAATATAAGCCACTGGGCAGGAATACAATCTCTCTTTTTTAAAAAAGTAAGGTTAATATGTTGGGTTTAAATGAAAATTTATAAGCTTTTTTGATAAGTTGATATTCAGGAGAGATTTTTTTTTGTTGTTTCGATCATTGCTTTCAAATCTAATCTTCTGATGCAGACTACAGTTCCCAGAAAACTCCAGAGCTGCCGGAAGCAACCTTGGCTACAAGGAAAGGCCGACTTCAAGGCTCATCTCTTCATGTGAAGCTCATTTGCCCTCACAGCTCTCTGTGGGACCAAGGTCCAGTGGTAAATAGCCACTGCCCCATCAGTGTACGGCTCTTGCTGTCCACATGTGGCTGTGCGCAGCACAGCATGGTGAGGAAACAGCAGAAAAGCCCTTCTGTCGTGGGCTTCCACCTGCGAGCTCAGGGGTGCTCACCCCAGTGAGTCTTCTGCAATCCCTCTCTCAGATTCAAAATCGACATTCAAGCCAGATGTGCTGGTGCATGCCTGCGGTCCCAGCACCCTAGGAGGCTGAGGCAGGAGGACTGCAAGTCCAAACCCAGCCGAGCAAATCTGGCCCCTTCGCATGTCTCCGAATAAAACATAAAAACAGGGCCAGCGATGCAGCTCAGTGCAAAGTCCCGACATTCAATCCTCACTGCCACCAAAAGAAAAAATGTCGGTGAGCTCCTTAGGTAAATCTCGAGGCTTTGAGTTAAATGTTCCTCTCTTTTGTCTCAAAGTTCAATGATTTAAAAATTAAAACTAAAGGAAATTTTACAGGGTAACTTACTGTATCCTTGTACAATATTGTAGCAAAACATATAATCCTAGAATGTGGAGCTCGTTGTCATCCAGGACTCTTGTCAATTTTATCTGTCTAGGTGGATCCCCTCTGGTTACTCATCTCTGCAGATTGTGTGTATAACAATTGATGGCTTTTGTTTTCAGTGATGAAGCTTGGTTTTCACTCATTAGAATATGAAGTTGTTGGGGACTTTCTACTGTGTCTTCCATGTTCATGTTGTACACTCAGGCCTTGAGGTTAGCTCTAGGTATGTGGCAGGCAACTTAATAAACACTTTTGTAAACATTGTCCGAGATTCAGAAACCAGCTAATTTGCCTAGAACCAAGTATGTGAGGAGTAGAAAACCCACTAGAACCCCGGAATCCTCTTTCCTGTTGGGAGTGCAGTGGGCGATGCTCAGAGGTGCTTGCCACACCTAATTCCAGCTTAAATTGTTAGGGCTGGGGAGAACCCCTTGCTGGGTCACAGCACTTCCTCAGGTTGCCCCCAGAGGGTAGCAGCTACGCACTCCCAGGGTGGAGTGGCTGCGCGGAAGCCAGTGGGTGTTCGCGGTCTCCACCCCTGGATGTTGGGGAGGTACCTCTTCCCTGCGCCGCCTGTTCAATCAATCCACACCTGTTCCAGGATCAATTTTCACTGTGAAAATCTGACAAAAATCACATACTTGGTGCAGTTCTCCTTATGCCAGGCAGCCTGTCGTTATTCAGGGCCTGGGCCAAGACCTAAAGTCTCCTAATTTGAAGTAATTGGCTAAGCCGAGGATAAAGCTCCCCCGGCCCCACCGTGCAAGGTCCTTTGAGTTGGGGTTTTCACTTGACGTGTTGCATCTATCTTTCCAGCCATTCTGGTTTACACTCCTTAGACAATGAATAATCTAAATGTCAGCCACCAGGTCTGCAGTCCTGTGAGTAACGCCTGTGTCACATAATCTATATGACACGCTCTGCAGCAGCATATTGTGGGAATTCTCTAGTTAATTATATAAGCTACTGTCAACACAAAAAGTTTAGAGGCGAAAGAATCGACCAGAACCTCCACCCACAAGAAACTCCACAGTCAGACAGGTACCACGAGCTCAGATTCTCTTGAAATTCAGAGACACAGCCTCACTTCCAGCCTACATCCTGTGAAGCAAAGAGCAGCCACAAGCTCGCAAACCCCTGACCTACCCTATGCACATGATTTCTGGTTTTCCCACTGTAATGATAGGAACAGCCTCTGAGAGCTCAGTGTGCAGTTTCTTGGGCTAAGAACACACTCGGGGGGATTGAGACACAGTGTGCCCGTGCCGTGGTGCCGTGCCGTGTGCTCAGCCCCAGAGAGCCCAACCCGAGCAGCACACCCTGTCCCCCGCAGCCTGATCGGACATTGTGTCTGAGGCTGCGTGTACCTACTGAACCTGAACCTCCGTGGTATGGATCCATCCAGCAGCATCTGTCCATTCTTAGTTATGGCGGCTACGGAAGGAAAACCAAACTGCAGAGCAAGTTTCTCTGTATTTGTTTACAGAATAAAATTATTTAGATTGCTGTTTTCATCCTTTATGATTCACAAGTCTGCTCAAACCTCCAACGAGTGGCCAATTCTGCGCGGTTCCCGTGCATAAGGGTCTAGATCTGACCTGGAAGGTTACCACTGCGTTGGAACATCCAGCACTGAGAAGCGTTAACCCAGGGGCAGCGACTCTTAGAGCAGATCTAACCCCCCGCCCCCAGTCTTTTTATGTCAAGGAGTATGTTAAAGCCACCAGCTGAAATGAATATAATTAATATTAAACAGCCTGTATGTAAATCAGTGCAATTAATATTAAACGCCTTACATGCTATTTGTTCCCCTTAAGGGGGCAGAGACAGACTGTAATCTCAAATGCAAGCTATGGTAGACTTTTGTAAGTGAAAAATCTTGGGAATTTTTATAAAGCAGGATTTAAAATAACCCAAGAGATATTGTAGACTGAAGTGGTCATCAATTCTTCCAAAGAATCATGACCGTGTTTACAGGTTATGAAAAGAAGTCTACTTGAGTGAAGGCTTCCTGCTTGGCGATGGCCTTCACAGCCGGTGTGAAGGTCCCAAAGCACAGGGCTTGTTTTCTACGGGTCAGGAGAGGACTCCAGACTGGAGGTGCATGGGTCATACCTGATTCAGGGACAAGAAGCTCCAGAGGGGCCCTTGGCCGTGTGCCCTGGAGTGGCACACTTGTCCGGGGCCCGAGAGCTCACGCTGAAGCCTGCTGTAAACGCCAGCCACAGGCCCTGCGCAGAACCTGGGAAGGGGCCAGTGGAAAAGCAGGCCAGTGATTAGTGGTGTACCCTGATGATTTGATTTTTCTCAGTTGCTACAATGATAAAGACCATCAGTTAAAAAGGGCCTTCATGCCAGGAGTCCAAATCTGCCAAAATCCCATGTTTTATACTTTCTCTAAACATACAACTTAAAGGGGAACAGTGAGGTAAGCAAAATCTTCTTGGCAGGTGCCAAGAACTGATGTGAATCTTGAGTTTCTCAGAAGGAAAAGTCTTCACTGAAATAAGTGAAAAATTTTAATCCTCTAAATATACTGTATGATGCCTCTAAACTGGACACTTTCTGATGAGTGGAGATTTTGGATCTCTTTATGGGATAGTTGGATGGATAAGATCCGTAACATGCATGTGTGCTAAAGAAAATGTTGGTTGGGTATAGAAATGCTGTCCTGCAATCCCAGCTCTGTGAGAGGCTGAGTCAGGAGGGTCTCAAGTCTCAGTCTTGCCTGGATAATTTAATGACTTTGTGAGTTCCTATCTCAAGATAAAAGTAGAAAAACTGGGCTATGAATGTAGCGCAATGTGAAGACCTTAGGCTCAATACCCAGTAATGGAAAAAAAATTGAATTTTGAATCTAATTGAGTCTCCTGATTTTTCATTTGTTGAATCTGACAATCCTGCTTATATGGAAATTATATTTGCTGCATTATGGCATATAAATACATTATAAATATTAGATATAGTTTTTAAAGTGTAAAATGCAACAAATATATCCAGCTTTAGGCATTAATTGTTAGGTGTCATCTGTCTAGTCAATTATGTTGCCGCCGCAACCTCCCAAGTTCAGGGAACACTGGGTCATGAGAATTTGCTACTGATGTCCTTGTGGGAATTGCTATGGGCCTAAGAAAACTCTTATTTTAGAGTTCTACTAATGTGTGTTATATCTTCTCTTAAAATGTGTTTGCAATTTCTAAGAAAAAGTGGGCAGCAAAGGGGATAGAGAGGAAGGAAGAAATCCCTAAAGACGTTGAGGGCTAGTTAGGAGCTAGCCTCAAGTTGTATGACAGTTGTCTTCACTATTTTTTTCAGTTCTCTGAACTAAAATTCTGAAGATCTCTTCCACGTTTGCTCTCCACACCTCCATTTATTTATTTATTTATTTTTGTTTTTGCTTTTTTGGCTTTTTGCATTTAGTACAGGGTCTATAGGGACTACAGGGTCTCACTACGTAGATTGGACTCGTAGTGATCCTCCTGCTTTCAGCATCCCAAGCGCTGGGATTACAGGCATGTGCCATCATGCCCAGTCTTAATCACTGTCTCAGCATGCCCCAGGATTGTGCCCAGGATTGAACCCCAGCTGCTGCACTCTGCCTAAGCAGGTGCTTTAGTCCACTGATCTATCTGGCTGGCCCTTACCACACCTCCCTAGAGAAAATCTTTGTCTTTAATCCAGTAAATAGAATTCATTCCAGTCTTGCCTCATCATAAGTGCCAATATCTTGTGGCCATTAAACATTTATTTGTGGTGGTCAAGACATCACTGGCCATTGAGAAGAGCAGCCCCTCTGGGCCAGCATGCTCAGAGGCATTTCCTTCTGGGCTGGCCCAGCTGTGTCCCTGGTGTCCTCCATAGAACTCGATTGCCAGGGCAGCCCCTCTGGGACCCGCAGGCTCTGGCTGAGTCCATGTTAATAGGCGGTGATGTGGCCGTCCTGGCCATCGACCTGCTCTACTCGATTTCATTTGCCTCTCAGATAAGGGAAACCTGCCCTCACAGCAGAGTTTCAAGGGAAGACAGGAAGGAGGGAAGAGCGGAGATGCACAGGACAGGCGACCCGACGTGGGGAATTATGAGCTTCACTGGAGGTTGTAGAGGAGGTCTTCTGTCTCCACGTTCCATTTTTTCTTTTGCTTCTTTTTCATTCATTGTGATAGTGGAGATCAAACCCAGGGATTCTCTACCACTGAGCTACATTCCCCTGAATTCATTTATTTACCTTTTATTTGGAAGCAGAGTCTTGCTACACTTGCTAAACCTTACTGAGGTCTCAAATTTGCAAAAGAAAGTGTATACTCTTAGGAATTAGAGGTCATTTCTTTGGACTTCATGTCTTCCTGTAGAAGATGCAAAAAATTTTTAACCAAAAGAGACCTCAGAAATCAGCCATTTCACAACTGAAGAAACTGAACCCATAGCTAAACAAACTGAGTGCCAAGAAAGTAATGCATCCCATGCGAGATTACGCATGTGGTTAGCTGCAGGGTGAAGACAGACAAGCTCTGCCTGTAATCATTTCTCACTGTCGCATGCCACCAGTTTCAACTTCTTTCTGCCACTACCAGCATATTGTGACTTTTGGGAGTAATTTTCAACCCCTTCGCTTTCCTCCTGCGCGGGAATTCTTATAAAGAGGTATGACTAACAGAGTACAAAATGTGAGTCAAAAGTTAGTCCCTAATAAAGTCATTGTGACTTTAATGACTTCGGCAGTTGTTTCATACTGCAAAAACAGGAAGATCCCACACAGTAAGGCGCCTGTCCCACAGCTGGGCTCCGACGTAGATGGCCACCCACAGGAGTCTCTGCGGGGCTGTCTTCCTCTCTTTGGCACCTTTTTTTTTCCGACCTTACCATTTTCTCTGACTGACTTCATGAAGAGGTTGTCATTGGGAAGACGTGGCTTACTGCATTAGCTAGTCTTCGACAGATTCTCTTTGGTCACTTAGGAGGATCCTCGCCTCGCGAACCTAGATTAGCCTGAAGAGCAGCTCTTCGGTATGTTTGATAGCAGCTCCTTAGATTATTTCCCCACTGGATCACTTACTCTGGGAAATGCAAAAATACCAGATTCGTAAAGGTTTGGGTCGCTGCCGTATTCCCTCCAGGAGACGGGCACATGCTCTCCTCATTGGGCTAGGCCTGAGGATCTTCGCACAGACTTTAACTGCTCTGCAAAGAGAAATGGGGAGAAATGATAACATGTTATCACTTCATGGAAATTAGCTCAGGAGAAACCAACATCTGCAGACAGTGTTGAAACTCAACAGAGAGCGGCGCCCCCCATGAGGTGGTCACGTCAAGCGTAACTGCTGCTTACTACGTGCACTCAGTCCTTTCTGACTCCTAAAGGCAGCCTATTTAAAAAAATCGCAGGTGACTTTCATAGAAAAGATATATACAGATAAATAGTGCTCAACCCCTTGTATAGAAAATGATACCTTTTTCCTTTTGCAAAAACAACGTGCACTTTTGCAAACAGTGTTGCAAATCAAGCATTGGGCGTTCAGGGAGGCGTTGGCGAGATTTGTGTCCTAAGGGTTCATTCACAAACTATGCCTGTCTGTGTTGAAAAGGAGCCTTGGCCATTTCCTCTGGGGACATTATTTCTAAGCTCTGACAGGGTTTTCTTGTGAAGACTGATTCTTAAAGAAAAGTAGAATCTGCACACATTGGGCACTGGAGACCCATTTATCTTTGCAAAGCAAGCTCACGCTTATGGACTTCTCGGCTGTACCTGACGAGGAAACAGTGTGAGTTCTCTCCCAGCCCTACAGCTCTTTGGGGGCACAGCTTAATCTGGACCCCTTTTGCCCTCCTATCTGGGCTAAACCCTTAGCTTGATAAATACACAGGGAGACTCCAAGCATCTCAGACTGTGCAGTCCTGAAATGCGCTAAGTCCTATCTGCCTCCGTTGGTGACTTACTCCTGCTGGCTGAAGCATTTTGTACCTTTTGCTTTTTTTCTCAGTGGTATAAAAGCGGTTTTCTTTTCAGGGAAGTATCGTTTGCTAGTAAATAATGCACCCAAATTGCAGGAAGCTGACACAAGGGTTATCCTAGGATCATGAAAGTTTAGGGCTGAGAGGCCAAGGCCCTAAGATCATGCCCCACCTGCACCCACCTAGGCAAGGGCAAGTGGCCTCACAAGACCCTCCGTGAGATGCAAGGGTGAGTGATGTGGCTGTCTGAGGCAGCAGGGCTGTGCCCAGCTCTCCACCACAGACCCCATCTGGCAGTCAGACGCCACCAGCCCAGAGCCGCTGAGCTTCGCAGCCTTCCCCTCGGCTGTGGCCTCAAACACATGTCGCATGTGTTCCACTCTTTGATGTGTCTGCTCCCGCAGCCGGCCGTCACTACGCTGATGGGATGCTACCCCACTTAGAACGTCAAGACACTCCTTGTCTGGCCCTTGAAAACCATGTGTGCCCCCCTCTTACTTTGTACTGGGCCCAACATAAGTGGGCCCTTCATAAGTGTTTTTTGATGAGAGCAATGATTGCCTTAGTCAGTGCGGTTACAAACAGGAGGAAAACCAAGAGTTGTTGCTAAGCAACACTGGAAAGGCTGAGGTGGCAGCTGACACCGAGTGACCTCTGTTTGCGAACTTGTTCATGCTGTGTGTCCTAAGGTTGCCTGAAGATGACTTTGTTTTCTGATGGCAGCACCATGTCCTTGCCAAAGTCTCATAAGGAGAATTTGTATATTCATGGGAATACGGAAGGTGATATTCTTCAGTTAACTACTTTGAGCACATGGACCCCTTCTGCATTCTTGATTCGGAAGAGAGGAAAGGAGAGTGGTTCACTCAGTCCTGGCTCTGAGAGTCACCTCTCTGTTTTCCTTTGGGACTGGTTGGCAACATCTGGCCTAGGTGCCTCCTGCAATAGGAACCTATAGAATGAAAGGAAAAGGAGGAATGCCTACTTCTTCTAGTCTGGTTCCATTTCTACCTGTCGCTGTCTTATCAGCTTAGGTACCAATGTGGATAACAGAAATGTCCCCACCATCTGCAGGCTGTTAACTGTCGTAGTCAGCCCATGCACCCTAGTAGGTTTGTTTCTGCAAGACAGCTATTTTAGTGCATGCGGAGTTTTTGCTGGCTTGTTCATTCTTTAACTGCTAGGTCTTCACTTCTTGGCCTGCCCCTTTCAGGTATTCAATAAATGATTGCTGAGTATGTGATACAACATCAATATTGAATTAGTACAAAAGTGACTCCAAAATACCCCTAAGTATTTCAGCAACACTGAAAGAAACAAAACACAAAAGAAATTGTTTTGGTGTTACCCTTGGCTAAGACTGGGGCAGACAAAAATTATGATGCAAATCATCTATCTCTATACTTTCTGCAAGATTCTTTTTAGTGTTCCAAGAGAAGCTTGCTTCTCGACTACAATTCAGCAGACCAGGCAGAACTATAAGCCTATCTTTCTGCTCATAAGTTTTCAGCATAAGTAAAGAAAAGAGGTGGTTGGAATAGAGCCTTGAATTATAAAAGGAATTACTAATGTGAGATTTATGCAGGAGGCTCCATGGCACAGAATTCCAGTAGACAGTGGACCCTGGTTGACATGCCTGGCAGAGAGATGCCTGGTGGTGGTTACAAACATTGTTTCATGGGAAAACATCAGGTACATGACCAGAGTTCCTCAGAAAGAGGGCGAAAGGGCCTTGGTGAAGGCCACGCATGACACAGGGTGCCTGCAGGTATCCGTGTTGGTTGCAATGACTTCACCTGGCATGAGCAGGACTCTGGGAGCAGAAGCGGAGAGCGCAGGTCCGGGGTCTCAGTGCAGAATGGCCCTGGGGGGGGGTGCCTATCCAGTCCCCAAGAAGGCTGTTGCTGTGACTGGTGCTGTGCTCCTGCCTGCAGGAGCTGTGCAGGAATCTAGGGAGGCAGGGCAGAACGGCAGGGAGCCCTGCCTTAGGGGGCATTCACAGATTGTTTTTTGTCTGTGCCTCAGCACTATGCGAGGGGAAAAGGGCAGCAGGGGCTACATGCAGGAGTGACCTTTTCAGCTTGCCCTAGGTTGGGAAAGTGACATAAAATGGACTTAACTCCTAAATATTTCCAACATGAATAAGATGATGCAATACTAAACTACCAAATAGGCATCGCCACCCATAACCCCATAATACCATCCATCATTCATTCGGAGAATGACAATTTGTGTTTCCTAACACACCTTAGGCTAGGTTGGAAGGTTAAGTGAATTTGGGCCGTTTGTCCAGTGCAGTCCAATATGCACATTAATGAGCTGATGGTGCAGCAGATTGCACATGGCGACGATCTACATTATGAAACATACTCATCCCATCCACTTCCATTTCATTCTAAAAAGAGGCTGAAAGTGCCCGTAGACCGTCGACGGGCAAATAACCCTCCAAAAAAGCTCAGTTAAAACAGAAATGTTGTGGCTGCCTCGCCTGCAGGCGGCTTCGGTGCTAACCTTCCTCATTTTTAAAACAATGTTCAGAAAGGGAATGCATGCCGCGCGCCTTCGCTGCCGCTGTGCTGCGTCTGTCCGCGGCAGGGAGCCGGCCTGCTGCAGGAAGAGAGAGGGTTAAGCAGCAGCTTGCAGCGGGCGGTGGAGGGCAGGACTGCAGATTTCCTTAAATATTCATGGGGCTTCCTCCATTCCAATCTTCTCCTTTTTAGAAGATGGCTGTGCTTCCCCTGCTGGGAGCAGAATCGCCCTCCTGGTGGGGAGGCGGAGTGGAGCTCCTGCGGGAGGAAGCCCCTCCGGCCACGGGGACAGTACGCAGCGCTGCGGGCTCCGTGCAGCTAGCTGGGTGCGTCGCAGGCTCGCTTCTCTGCACGACCTGATCTCATTCTTCTCCTCTGCCAGGAAGTAAGCGCGAGAGCGCAGGCTTCCTGCGAGAAGAGAGTGCGAAGATGGGCTTTGTCTCCGCCAGGGGATGCCTTCGGTCCTGGAGGCTCTGTCTTCGCTAAGCTTTGGTTGTCGCACCACCGAATCCGCAGGGCTTTCCTGACCAGTTCGGACCACTCTCTCCAAACTGAATTCTTTCAGAGACATTGGTGGATTGTGGCACAAAGAGCGTCCAAAATGCCTGAGGCGAACTATTTGTTATCTGTGTCTTGGGGGTATATCAAGGTGGGTCTGTTTGGTTGCGTTTCTGTGTCCAACAGCATGCCAGCATCTTCCTTTCTGCGAAGAAAGAGACGTGGCTGACGATCTAATCTGTGCGCGCTCCGGAGCCCACGGGGCTCTTGCTCTGAAGCAGGGCATGTCGTATTGGTTGTGTTTCGGTAGACTGTGAGGAGCCTGATGCAGTCCTCTCAGGCAACCCTGTATTTTAAAGGGTGATTTCTTTCTTTAATTTTTCCTTTAGCTTCTCATTTCATCACCTCTCACTGAAAAGCTTATTAACCCAAATTAAATTTCCAAGTCAAGTCCCAATAAATGTAATTTAAAAAATAGTTACGTTTTTAAACTACAGTGGTTTTTAAATTCCTTTTTTATGTCTTGAGAAGAAATCAGGTGTCAGTTCTAAGAAATCTTAAGAAGACCTTTCCTAAAGTGGTGTCTGCATAGTGTCAAATGAAAGGGTGCTGGGTTCTGCAGAACCGATACCATCTATCTGACGCCTCCTGATTCCTAGAAAGTAAGGTTGAAAACGTTAACAGTGACCATTTTCTCTGTTTTTAAAGGTAGCTAATGAATTTTTTTTCCCCCCAAAACAGTTCAAAAGAATGCTGAACCGGGAGCTGACACATCTCTCAGAGATGAGCCGGTCTGGGAACCAAGTGTCTGAATACATTTCAAATACTTTCTTAGGTAAGATACCAATTGAGCAAAATCTGTAGTCGCAATTTCAAAGTGAAATTCCTTGACCCATGAAAGGAATCCCTTGTCAGTTTGGAATGGGTTTAGGTCATAGAAAAATATAACTATTTAAAATAAGAACTTAAGGTAATCTTTAAAAGAAAAAGCAAGCATAAAGAAGTTTCCTTTAATAAAAAAATTTAAAACATATTCAAGGCAGAAGGTTATTACAGGCTGATTGTATGTATATGACCACAGGTATCTGTGCTTTATCCGCCCACCTCCTTCTCTGCCAAGACCTCCACAGCAGAGGGGCAGAGCCAGCTGTGGAAGCTCTGGTAGCTACAGCCCCCTTAGCTCCTGTCAGACAGCCTCAGTCTGCCAATAGCGAGGCTTTGGGAAAAGGTTTCCTCTAGGGTGTTCTGACAGGAGCAACAACTCCACAGTGGGTCCAGCAGAACACGCTTTGAAAGTGATTTGACTATTTCTTTGCTAAGTTGCTTCATAAGGACAATAGTGAAAGAAGGAGAAAATTTTCATGCCTTTAAAAGGCTTGGCGTTCACTAAGCTAAGTCTTTGTCTTCCCAATCTAATCCACCAGTGTCCTCTGTTCTTACATTGCTAATACTTAACACAGGACCTGGACAAAAAGGGTTGCATGAAGGCTCCCAGTCACTGCGGTGAATCTTGTTTGATGCTGGGAATGTCTGATCTCAGGTGTAAAAGCAATGCATTTGTACAGTGAGCCAAAGTTGGACTACTTTAATTTAGTCAGGCCACAGCATCTGCAGCGCTGTACTCAATGTGTATGAGCAGCACTTAGAGTCCAGTTCTGTTGACCGCTAAATTATGCTTGTTTATAGAATTCCATTTCTAAGGAAATGACCCATTCTTACCGCTGAGACTCACACCCTCTTTTCTTGGCATAGCCCCATATCATTAAATCAGTGGCGTTTGCCTTGACGCTTGTGGAAGTGCACGCCTCTTCTGGCTTTATTCTTAAGAATCAATTCTGTGTCTCCAATACTGAGCAGTTCCTGCCATCAGCAGATCGATCAGCGCTCTCTTGGGGCAGCCTGGCACAAAGTTCACCACGCTCCTTGCTGCCCCAGGTCTCTGCCTGTGATGAGCTTGTACCTTGCTAAGCAGGTCTACCCCTGAGGGCTGCGACTCTTGCTTTTCCCCAGCTGCAGTCACAACAGCCTTTATCAGAAAAAAAAGAAGAGGAATTCTGTGTGTGTCTTGTCTCCCAGAGTGGCTAGGTCTAACGAACAGAAAACGTTCCGTACTCATCCTTTTCTTCTCCATCCTTCCCCCTTTGCCCCTCTGAATGCAGAACCTTCTAGGGAGTGTTCCATAAACTGAGGCTCTTTTAGGAACACATACAGGCTATTGACAATAGAGAAGAATAAGGTCAATGGGTACAAGAATTCATTTACTTGTAAGTTACATTTTAAAATACTGGAGCTTGCCATCTCTGCAGAAGAGGCTGGAAGCCTCTAAGACCTTCTTAAGCAGTCAGAACCTCTTAGCCTCAGTCTCCTCCAATACCCACCTACCAAGGACAACATGGACACCTTGGGTTGTTCTAACTCACCTTCGTTATCAGCACTGGCTAAGGAGGAGGGAAGCTGATAAGACAATAAAGCTAAGCTTTCAATCCCAGCATTGCATATCACAGGAACAGAGAGCTGTCTATTCCTGAATTTTCTGCTTGCTACCTGGGCACATATCCCAAAGGAAATCAATTGTTTGGCTTCTTATTCTTATTGTGAAGATTAGATTATCAAGAACAAATTGTTGAGAAAGGCTGTTAGAATCCCAGTTCTTGTGTACTCTTAGCATTTGGAGGGTAGTGTGTGCTTGTGTGTGTGTGTGTGTGTGTGTGTGCGTGTATGCATGTGTGCGTGCATGTGTGCATGTGTGCGTGTGTGCATGTGTGTGCATGCGCACATGTACATCCATACACATGTGTGGTAAACCTCCCCATTCAGACCACACAGGCAGCTCAGTATTTTTTCAGTTCTTAGACAAATACAGAAACGTAAACAACTAGATCATAGTCTTCCCATTTTACAGGTGAGGCCACTGATGTTGCCTTTATGTCTAGACTCTGAGATTCTGAAATGATCTGAGTTCGTCATCTCATGATGACGCCCTGCGCAGTGAGCCATCAGCTTCCAATTTGACAACCCTAATAAGCAAGTTAGACATACAAATAGAGCTGTTTCCAAATGGCAGGGGTTGGAACTCTGAGTTCTTCCTTGTGAGCTTTGGAGTCTCTCAGAGGCTTCTGTACAGAATGCCAGATCTCAGAAGGACCAGGCTCTTGGTACAAATTTCTCTCCCTCTAAAGAAAGAAATTTGAGGGCTAGAAGAATAAACTAATTGACCAAGGCCATTTGGCCAATGTAAGCCATGACTAGAACTTAGCTTTCCCAACTCCTGGACTTAGACACTCTGCCAGTCCTATGCAGGGTTCAGAACGTACAGAAGAAAATCATATTTAAATAATATGCATATTATTTGCAGAAGAAAAAGGTCTTTAGGCATCAAGAATGTTGGACCTGAGGCCGGCAAAATAGCTCAGCGGATTAAAGTGCCTGCAAGCAGGCTCAGGGGCCAGGAGTTCAGTCCTCAGGCTTGCCATGCCAGTCCCGCCCCCGGCGCGTGCTGAGAGGGCAGTTGAGACTGGGCGTGGTGGCACGTGCCTGTAATCCCAGCACTTGGGAGGCTGTAAACAGGCGGATCACTATGAGTCTGATCTAGTAGTGAGACCCTGAACACCCTGTAGACCCTTCCCCCAAAAAATAAAAAAGAAGAATGTTGTACCTGAAAAATAAAAGGCTGATCAGCAGTTTCTAGAAAGGCTTTAGTTCAGAGCCTGGCCAGGCCATCATCTCAGTGAGCAGTTTAATTTGAGATGATAACCTTACAGTTGAAGTCAAGTTTAGAAGCAGTACCTTGGTAAGTCACCGTGGGTTAAAGTGTCACTCAGGAAGGAAGAAAATCCCCTAAGCCAAGAATCTGTGAAACTTGTGTTGTTTTCACCTAAAAAGATGGTGTCCAGTTGGCTGGTGTCCAGTTGGCCAGGAAGAAAGGCAGACCACAGACTATGGACCCCGCGGGGTACTTGTCAGATGCCATGAGCCGGATGACAGCTTCCGGGTTGCTGGGGTGAACAGAAATCAAAGTGTGTAGTATCAGGATAACAAAGAAAGATGTAGGTGGAAAGAACATTAAAAAATATTTTTATATGCTATATTGCAATTTGGCTAATATTTAGAGACAGAAATAAAACATTTGAAAATCTAGAGTTTAGGATTTTCAAGATGTGAGGAAAAGTGTTAGGGATTTCTGTGACCACGCGGTGCTGGGACCTAGCAAGGAAAGATCGGACCCTCAGGAATGGTGCACACAGGGCGCCTGCGACAGGTGGCCCCTGCCTGTGCCCATTTGCTTTATGCTGGCCCGCTGCTTCCTGCTGCACTCTGGCAGCACCGCGTGCTGAGGGTCCCTCGTGACTGAGCCCGTCGCAGGCCACTTCCAGATGTGTTGGCTAAGCACTTAACAGGAAATTCAGAGCCAGGAAGCTACCAGCCAGCTGCCTCGGTGCTTGCCTATGGGGACACTGTCCCTGCCTCTGCGGCACAGCTGTCCTCCCTCTCTGGGGCTGGCAAGCTTTAATTCAACAAGGGGGTGGGGCTGGGAACCCCGGAAAGGTGCTTCTCCCCACGGGGGTGGAGGGGCATCCAACAGCCTCTTTAGCCAGCATGACTGGGAAAGGCACAGCTCTCGTGGCCTTCTGTCTGAGCAAATTGTAGTGACTACTAGGAGGCAAGTGATATAAGAAAAGTAGTTTCACAAGCAATATGGTAGATAGTTTCTATGCCGGAGATTACATGGCAGGAAAGAGACTTGGAAGGGAAGCCTCAGGGCCCAGGTTCTATGCCTGGAGCAAAGTCGTTGTGAAATAAATATTTGTTAAATACATTGTCCTTCGAGGTTGGGCCAATTGCTGACTTCAGAGAGACTGGAGTTGCCCCTGCTTCCCAGCACTGGCTGTCCTCATCCAAATCCCAGGGGACTCTTCGCAGAATTTCCGATTTGTAGGGCAGGGTGGTGGGGCCCATAAGTTTCCTGGGTGCAGCTGGTGCAGCCCTAGGTTGGAAAGCCCTAAACTCACTGAGCTGATTAAGATTCCTTCCTGCCTGCTCAAAAGCCACAGTCTAGAGGCTGATGGCAAACCACACAGGGCTGCAAAGGATAGAAAATAGCCCGGCTCCAGCTCTGAAGCCGAGGGCCACGGGGAGCTGGGGTGGTCGTGCTGTGATAAACATCCTCAGGAGGCGGAGGACCTGGGAACAGCAGGTGGCTGTGGCCTTGTCCTCAGCAGCCTGCTCATCTCCATCTCAGCGAGCCACCTGGAAGCACATCATTTTCTAATGGAGAAGTTGTCTCTGGTCTGCTCGTCACTGTTACAAGCGGAGATAAATGTGGGCACTTTGGAGAGCTGCCTCCGCTGTGCAGCCATAGGGTGACATTCAGTCCACAAGTCACCTGGGAAGCAAGACAGGACAGGTGACTGCCGGCATTTTTCACAGTGCCATCTAAAAGACAGTTTCTGGTCACAGGAAGACACTTCCTCCACCACTGCTAGCTCTGTGGCTGCCTTGATGCAACAAACTTTTTAAAAATATTAAATGAAATGACTATAAATACTTAATGAACATAAATATGTTAGTAAATGTAATTGTTATTATAAATGAGAGGTCTTATTGTTTAATAAGGAAATTAATAGACATATAGCATAAAATAAAACTGAAAGTACAGTCTTTCTCTGAGCCTCACATAATAACAAAGCAAGGTCTTAGGGCACTTATCAGAGGATTATATAAGCCATTTATTTTTCCCACTTACACTGAACCTCAGCTAACATCATCTGAATTTTTAAAATTAAAAAATGATGGGAAAATGTAATAAAATGAACAGAACATGAAGCTCATTGCTATAAACCTGAGGTTAACTGATAGAGTTTCGATGAATGTTTTTGCTGTTACACACGCATATAGATTATTCTCTTTGGTGGAAGCACCACGCGTAAGTGCTGATATTCCAGCCTGAACTCACAGCTCTCCGGAGTTCTGCTGAGAAGCGTGTTGGGCTTGAGTCGAGATTGTGCCACCTCTTAGGTCGCTTGACTCTTTCAGACCTCAGGATACTTAGCCATCGCATGAGCAGCAAATCGTATTTCCCCTGCCTACTTTGCAGCCTCACGTCAGAAGTCCAGAAAGACCATATTGTGAAAGTCTTTCATAAGATCAAAAACCCGCTGCTCCTGGTAGCTTCATTGGGAATAGATCGTGTACGCTCTGCCGCGTGGCCATGCTGAACAATACACCCTTTGGTCTGTTGCAGACAAGCAGAACGATGTGGAGATCCCCTCCCCAACCCAGAAGGACAGGGAGAAGAAGAAGAAGCAGCTGATGACACAGATCAGCGGTGTGAGGAAGCTGATGCACAGTTCAAGCCTGAACAACACGAGCATCTCCCGCTTCGGAGTCAACACAGAAAACGAAGATCACCTGGCCAAGGTGTGGGAGCTGGGGCTGTGTGCCTGGAGTGTCCGGCGACGCGCATGCGCCACCAACCACAGGACAGCAGGAGGGGCCCTTGCTTTGTGGTTAAAGTTTATTTAAAAGATCCTGACAGAGCCTCTTTGCCCTTTGCTGGAGTTGCTGGTTGAAGATCCTCTTTCTCTACTGAAAGACCCTTTTCTGTCCTGCGTTGTCCCAGGGAACATTTTGGGGACTGTGTGCCAAGGACCAGTGGGAAGATCTGCAGTGGCTGGGAGGGCTAGAGAAGACAGAGAGATAGGGACCCCACTGGCCCTGGGCTCAAAGCCCAGTGGTGGAGGAGGGCACAGAAGCCCCTTCCAGCTCCTAGAAGGGGTCGCACACAGTGCCTTTTGCGGTCCTCACAGCCTGGCCAGAGGAGAGGAGTTTGCACCGATGCTGAGACCCTTTAGGGCTGCCTTCCAGGGGTTGATTAAGCTCTGGGTCAAGCCTCTAGGCAGTTGTTCGATTGCTCATCTTAGGATAACCCTGCACCCCAGGCCTGAAAGACTTTTCTTCCAGGTCTGCCTGTGGCCCAGGAACTCTAGGAGATAATGCCTGGCTGGCATCCTTTGCGTGAAATCAGGGTTCATTTGTGCACAGGGTGGCAGCCAAATCTCCCTGACCTGACATCAGGGTTAGTAACTAACAGGCAGAGGACATTCTCTGACCCCATTTCTTCACTGTCACTGAGGGGCAGAGAGCTGCAAGAGAGAGGTGGGGCGAGGAGGCCAGAGCGCCCGCTGCTCCTCCATGCTGCCTTCGAAAGCAGCGCTGGCTGATGTGAGGCGAATCTATGTCAGCAACACAATTTATAAATGGATGCGCACTTTCACTTTTAAAAGATGTGCAGAAGTTTGCAGATGTCATGAAGAGGGTATCCCACTCTCTACGCCATTCTCTTTTCAGATTTTCATGCAATGAAAACATCTAAATAGATTATGTGGTGATTTAGGCAACCAGTGTGCAAACATAAAGCTTGGACAGTAAATGTAAAAAGTATTCATATGCCTAAATTCCTCTACTTTTGATCCCAGGAGCTAGAGGATCTGAACAAGTGGGGCCTTAACATCTTCAATGTGGCAGGATACTCACACAACCGGCCCCTCACCTGCATCATGTATGCCATCTTTCAGGTGAGTCCCCGAGGACCAGGCTTGGTGACCCAACAGCCTGCTCTTCTTCTCCACCCTAGCTGATTTCTGTCATTTTTCTGCCTTCTGCTTTTGAACACCCACTTATTCATTTCATAACCCATTTCCCCACCCAGGAAAGAGATCTCCTAAAGACATTCAAAATCTCATCTGACACATTTGTGACCTACATGATGACCTTGGAAGACCACTACCACTCTGACGTGGCGTACCACAATAGCCTGCACGCCGCCGATGTCGCCCAGTCCACACATGTTCTCCTCTCCACGCCAGCCCTGGACGTGAGTAGTCATGGTCTTTTTCTCCCTCCCTGCCCATCCTCATGGAAAGAGATCATGCAATTTACCACATATTTATAAAAATAATTTCACTGGATGTCCCCAGATATGTAATCTGTTATTTGCTATGAGTAGTACCTACCAGGTGGGTTATTTATTAAAATGGGTAACATATCTACTTGTTTGGCTTTCTAATACCCAATAATTTTTCCTTTCTTTTTCTTCTAATTGAAAAATTACTTAATTATTAATTGGCAGCATCCATGCCTTATTCCTCATTGAACTGCTGATAAGGAATTCAAGTGTCTCGGCCAGTGCCTGGTATTTTGTGCCCCCTCAGCGTGCCTGGACGCTGTGGATTCGCTAACACCATCTGGCCTGTGGAAACCTCACAGACATATAATATGAAGTAGCTTGTATTGTTGTGTGAGGAATAAGCAGCCGTGGGCTTATTCTCTTTGGAATTTAGCAGGTGGATGTTTTAGGTTAAAGGAAAAGTAACTGAAAATCTAGAGCAGAAGAATCAATAGTATTGCAAAGAGCAGCCGTGTACCACGGAGCCAGTCAAGATCTGAGGAGGAGGCCATGTCCCCTTCCGCTGCGTGGCCTTTGCTGTGGACCAGTGTCCTCAGCAGGGAGCCCAGCTGTGCTCTTATGGGGGGGTGGCAGTGGTGGCCAGGTAGTTCCAGGATGTGCTGGCCTGCGGCAGGAAGGGGCCAGCTCAGTCCTTCACTGGCACCTGTACACAGTTCTGAGGCTTGCCTTCCCTGAATCCTAAGAGAAATGTAGGAGAAACTAGGAAAATGAGAAGAGCGAGGGATCCTTTCCTTCGATCCTCAGAAGGAAAGAAACTGTTGCTTGCCGCTCTTTGGGAGTCCACGCAGTGGAGCACCACTGTTTGTCACCATCTGGTATTACTGGTCGCGTGGTATGATCACAACGTGGCTGTGAGTGCCATAAGCCTTTAGACAAAGAAGACTGTGACATGCGCAGGAGAGGTAGCACTGGTCGTTCTGGAAGAGATAGTTGGCCTGTGAAGGACCACAGCACGAGAAAAGAATTTTCTGCCCTGCAATCAGCCACGATCTGGCGCTCATAAATATGCAGGGTTTTTATTATTATTATTTTTATGTATTTAGCAAGGGTCTCACTGCACAGATCAGACTCGTAGTGATCCTCCTGTTTTCAGTCTCCCAAACGCTGGGATTACAGGCGCATGCACCACCACGCCCAGTCTCAATCGCCTTCTCAGCATGCCCCACGGGCGGGCCAGCGTGGCGTGCCAGGGATTGAAGCCTGCTCCCTACATCTGCCCACGCAGGCGCTTTAGTCCGCTGAGCTACCTGGCCTGGCGGCCCAATACGCAGTTGAAATCACTGTGCATCCTGGGGCGGAAGCCTTGGCGACAGGGCACCAAAGAGCTGGGAAATGGGCCCACGCCCTGCCCGTAGCAAGCAGGCTGCGCAGATGTGCTGCATGGGGGGACGTACGAGTACTGTGACCACGCTGTGAGGTTAGCTTTTTGATAAAAGTAACTGATAACTTATTTTGTAAGTGTGGAATTCAGCCTGTTAGCTCTAAGCTGCTAAGCCCGAGCACGAAGGCTGTCGTATCTCAGAGCAGAGCCAGTCTGACAAGCTTCTTTGGCTTGTGTGTACTTGTGTTTTGTAGCGACTGTGCTCCAAGACACAAACACCAGGCGTTCACACACACACACACACACACACACACACACACA
>NDGN011349935.1:0-14322 GCA_002564285.1 Tympanoctomys barrerae | reverse complement strand
CCCCCGAAGCCCAGCCAGACACGCCCACGAGTGCACTTTGCTAATCCCGTGTTTCCCACGCCACTCAAATTGACAATCAGGATTAGCCACCACACACTGCACGCCACGTGCCTGTGCCTGGTGTGCTACCCTCGCCAGAGGCCCCGAAGCACAGGCCCCCAGTCTTGGCTAGGACCCCAGAACCATGAGCATTAAGGCGTTTTTCTCTTCGCAGGTCAGCTCCCTCAGGTACATCACTACAGGCCCAAGAAGCCGCCAGCAGCTCATCGATGGTTCACGTGCTGCTTGATAAAGTGCCTCCTCACTCCTCTGCCATGGTCGGGCTGGCTAGCTTCCTGGCCTCCCTTACCGCAGAGGCCCCGCCCAGGCCTTCCTCTTCCTCCAACATAGAGCAGAGAGTACGCACTTCCCCGTGGGCAAACTCTACATTATAGCTCAGGGCAGGTGTTGCTTAGATACTTCCGCTGTGCCCGCCACCTGGATGGCTGGAACTCGTCTTCACAGCAGGACTAAGGAAAGCAATTACTGGGGCTGTTTTGTCGATGAGGAAACTGAGGCACAGTTTCTGGTAGCTTCTGCGAGGTCACAGAGCCAGTGAGTTAGGGTGGAGCTGGGCTTGGCTCAGGGTCTGCGGCTGCTCTGTGCAGCGCAATGTGAGGGCCGTGAGGGCCTGAAGGTAGGCCTGGAGCTCCGCGTCAGGGCGGGTGCCCGGAAGTGTGCCCCCAGTAGGGGTCTCAAACTGAGCCAAGATTTGGGGCTACACGAGGCACACAGACGCAGCGCTCTGGGCACCAGGAGGTAGCAGCCAGAGAAGCCGCGGGAGCTTCCTCCTGAGGGCTTCGGGCAGAAGATTCTAGAAGGAGCAGGTCCTCGCCATGACCGAGCAGTGCTCCAGGGAAGGTGAGGAGCTGGTGCACGGGGGAGTGGAGGCTGTGACTGCCCCTGTGGTCAGCTAATTATGGCCCCCGAGGGAATCCAGGTCCTAATCCTCAGAAGCTGTAATTGTTACCTTATGTGATCAAAGGCACTTTTCAGCCGGCTGAGTTAGCCTTTCGTGCACAGCTTCCTTGGGTTGTGTGGGTGGGGCAGAAGGTCCATCATAGGTCCTAGGAAGAGGGAGGTTTGGCAAGGGAGGAAAAAACCACGTGACCACCAAAGCCAGAGGCCACAGTGCTGGATTTAAGGACAGAGGAAGGGGCACTGGCCACCGCCCCAGGGCCTTCCAGGAAGTGGGTCCTGGAGCCCAGCGGCAGGAGGCAGGCCTGCCCTCGCCTGACTGAGGTCCTGTGAGATTCATTTCCGATCTCTGACCACCAGAACCGTCAGAGAGTAAATTGCAGATGACTAAGTGTGTGGCTGTGCGTTACATCCAGGGCTTAGTCACTTTCTCCTGGGACAAAATGCCCAGCAGCCACAGCTTAAAGAAGAGCGGCTGACTCTGGCTCCATTTCAGTCCGTGGTCAGCTGGCTCCAACACAGGCACAGGACGCAGAGGGGTGAGGGAGAGAGAGAGGGGCTCAGGGCGCAGCAGCCGGGAAACTTCCGGGTCGCGCCCCAGCGCCCCGCCTCCCCCGACAAGGCCCACCCCCCGCAGAACACCCTTACAATAACCCACTGAAGAGCGCTGCAAGCGCACGACCCAGGCACCTCCCTGCCACCCTCAACACAGCAGCCTTTTGGGAACACCTAGATATAACCCACAAGGTACCTTGGGACACTGACAGCCGTGATGGTGACTTCAGCTCTTCTCCTGGGGCAGGCTCCCTGGTGAGGATTCTGAGCAGGGAGGGACTCAGAACAGTGCCCTAAGAGGACACATGAGGTACACTGCAGCCAACAGATGGGCACAGTGGCCACTCACCCCCTGTGAAGCTGTCCTCTGAGGGTCCTGTGTTGGAAACTTCCCCCTCAGCCCTCTGGCATGATGCCCTGAGGTGGGGTTTCAGGGAGGTGATTGGCGTTTGATGAGAGCATTGATGGCCTCGTGGTGGCACCAGTGCCTTCATAAGAGGAGGAGGAGAGACCCAAGCTAGCACGCCTTTCCTGTCCCCCACAGACGCCTTCTCACTGTGGACACAGGACACCGCTGTGACTACTTGCCCAGCAAATCCCAGTATCATGTTCTTGGGCTTCCAGAGGCACGGGCCAATCTGGGGGCCTCCGTGCAGACCAGAATGGGACCAAGACACCATGGAGGAGACAGGTCCATGTTCACAGTCCCCAGGGGAGCTGCAGGTGGTGCCATAGGCGCTCAGGGAGGCGCCAGGAGGACCTTTGCCACAGTCACGGTCGCTGCAGGCAGGCGCGGACAGGAGTGTGGTCAGCTCCCTTGCTGCTCTCCAGCCTCCCGGGACCACAGACACCGCCGGCTGTCTCAGCTGTGTCCCTCGGGTGCTGACAGCGGCCCGAAGTGAGACGTCAGGCGCAGGAAGTGGTTGGCAGCTCTGGATGGGTTGGTTTATACTTGTGATTTGTGCCCCCCAGGAGGGGAGGTGACAGGTAGACTGGAAGCCAAGCAAGGAGGTCATGTCACTGGGCCTTCCTCGGTGAGGCTCCGAGCACAGGCGGGTGAGGAGAGGGCAAGGGCCCCGAGCACAGCAGTGCGGAGCTTGGCTGACTCCAGCGTGGTGACCCACGCGTGTTTGCAGGCTCACTGTGGCAACAGGAGGAGGATGGCTCCCTTTGGTGGCTGAGCGGCACAAAGCTCCAAATGTAGCTGGTGCACATGTCACCCCAGCCCCAGCTGGTCAGCCCCGCCCTCCCTGCCCCTCTCAGAGCCACCTCTCCCCTCTCTGCTCTATCTCTGTACCTCTACTCATATAGTCATCCTGGGGTACCCCAGGACTCCAGCTGCTTCCACATGAGCTCCTACCCAGCCCTCAGCACCCTGTGCGAGTGCTGCGCTGGCCTCATAATCAGCACCCAGAGCAGTGGCTGGTGGGCACCTCCCCTTGCCTTCGATGCCAGTGCCTGGTGTTTGCTGAGCATTTACTTTGTGCTGAATGTTGATCTAGCTTCTCTCAAGGGTCAGAAAGCTGATCCAGGAACACAGCTAACATCCTACCATTTAGAACCCATGAAAACGGCAACTTCATATGGTTCAGCCCAAATCCTCCAGTTGGTTCTTAGCCTTATTGTATAGGAGAGGAAACCGAGGCTCAGTAGCTTCAGGAATGTACTGAGTCCCAACTCATGTATTGGTTTCTGGTGCCCATCACAACAAACGCCACAAAGTGGGTGCTTAAAACAACCAAAACAACCAGAAGGATCCCTTCTCTGCTGAGCAGCCAGAGTCCAGATTCAAGGTGTTGGCAGGGCCGCAGGACCCTCTACCCCCTGCAGGCTCCTAGGAGCCCAGGGCCAACCTGGGCATCCTGTTCCACAGGTCTCTCCCCTGGCCCTGCAGCCGCCAGACTCATCTGTCTGTCCCCAAGTGCCCTCTGCCTTTCCCACATGGGGATCCTCGGCCTGTAGTCCCATGTGGGCACCCCGACTGAACCAAATCTATGTCCCTTCTGCCAAATGAGGTAGCCCTGGAAGGTAAGGGTCAACGCAGAGACAGCACTAATGGGGCCACATTTGGCTCCAGACACCTCAGGGATGTCACCAGCTTCTGACCCAGGTGTCAGCCTCCTGTGCCCACCTTAGGGCCCCAGAGCAGGTGCTGGAGGGAGCCTGTGACTCGCTGTCCCCATGTGGTCATGGTGTGCGCAGCAACCTGGGCTCCTTCCCCTGTGTGCGCGTGGTGCAGTCATGGCTGGACCAGGTCCCAAGCCACAGGGCAGCGCCCCGCCACCACCCTAGTGTGTACCTCAGCTCTGTGTGTTTACATTCTCAGCTTACAATTTGGCTTTGATGTCGCAGCTTCATGTCACAGACACTGTGTGGACAATTGCTCCAATCACCTGGCAGCAGCTATTCAAGAAGTAAGGATGGGCAGGGTGTGGGGACGCAACGGGGATGGTGTTCAGCTCACTCAGAATTAGTGGTGGCCAGAGACAGAGGTGGCTGCCAGGGGCTGAGTGAGAGACCCCCGTCCCTCTGCAGGGAGCGGCTCTGTTCCTGTTTTAAGAAGGCAGCTCAGAGAAGACAGGGGACTTGGCACAGCCACGCAGCTGCTAGCGGGGAAGTAGGCTTTGAACCTTTGTCCCCTGCCTCTTCATGTCGGGGTGGGGGAGTTGGCCAAGATCTGCAAGGACTGCCTGGGGGTGGAGGGGGGTGCTTGACAGCCCCAGAAGGGCCTCCTGCTGCAGTGTCCTTCCTGCCTTACACAGTCAGGCCTTCAGGCCAGAAAGTGGCATCTGGGTTCTGGGGACACACAATGAAGTGTTCTGGACCTGAGCCGGGGTCCCTCCCGCTGGGGCAGGCAGGCAGACCAGTGCTGCTCTGCAGGAGGCATGGGGCCTGAGGTCCCTGGCCAGTGCTGCCTCCCAGCCGGGGGGCTCTGCGCTCGCTCAGAGAGGCAGCTCAGTGGGAATGCCAGGCGCCCACATATGACTGGAAAGTGACCAAGGTCACAGAGGGATTTGTTGGGGGTGTGCACCTAGAGACCCCAACTCCTAGCCCCTGCTGTTCCTGTGGCCCCCCCCCGATTCCTGCTGTGTGGAGTGGGGACCCTGCGCACCCGTCTATTTGGTGCTGTGTGCTTCACGTCCATTACCTCCACGGCAGCCCAGGGGAACAGGACACGGTGCCCATTCTTCCGTCGGGGAACACGAGGCGCACAAAGGTGGAGTTGGGTCTCCCTCTCTCAGTATCAAGCACACAGCAGAGCTGGGTTTTAGCTGTGTCTGAGCATTTTGCAGCCCAAATCCAGCCCCATGCTTGGCAAGTGCCTCAGGTTTCCCAGGCACTGCTTCCAGGTCTGGGGACACTGAGTCAGGGCACCAACAAAGCCCTGCATCCCAGGGACTCAGTGTGTGGTGAGGACCAGGTTCGGCATTGTTTCTCAACTACTTGTCAGTGGGGGACCCAAGAAGTGCCACTGGGTGGGCCCAGGAGGTCTTCAGAGAGACTGTGTGGTGGCTGGGTCCCATAGCAGGGTGGGCTTCGTCAGAAACTTTAGGGCGGGAGCCTGGACCAAGCACCGGAGCCTGGAGCCCTGGAGGCAGAACAATGGCCCCTCTGGGGTCCATAGGAGGTCAGATGCTGGAGCTCAAGGGTGCGGTGCATGGAGGACAGAGGCGAGACCCCATGATTCCGTGTCCCCTCCTCAGCTCAGAACTGAGCTATGGTGGCTGTCCTGTGGGGCTCTCAGGGCTCCACTGCCCCAGGTATCCATGGGCCTCCTGGCTGGGCCACAGCAGGTGCCAGTGCATCTGCAGCATCCTCTGCCTGTGGCGAGCCTGGACCAGGTCCCAAGTGTGCACTTGAGCCCAGGTGCTGGATCTCACCCTGGGGCAGCGCCACGGCCGAGGCTGCGCCAGCTGCAGGCTCTGATGTCCTTAGCCAGAGACGCCTGCTGCACGATGGTGTCCAGGAGCCCAGGCATGACCGCATCCCACCGCCAGTGGTAGGCACCACGTGCCCATGTCTTCTGGAGAGGAGGACAGTGCCATCACTGCCTGGCACAGACCTGGGACAGCGTGTGGCCAGAAACTGCCCTGCCAGGTGTAAGAAGCTGTGCAAGAAGGGGTGGGGGAGGGTGGGAGGGAGCAGGTGTGAGCTGGTCTGTTCTATGGAGCTCTCTGGCTTCCTGTCCTGCAGTGTGGTGTCCTCCTCTTCCTCCTCCTCCTCCTCCTCCTCCTCCTCTTCCTCCTCCTCCTCCTCGTCCTCCTCCTCCTCCTCCTCCTCCACTTGCAGGGTCACCTTCACACAAGCACCCACACTCACAGGCCTGCCCTGGTGCAGACTTGTAGACTAGCAGGGCCTATGGTTTGAATTTCCCCCTGAAAAGTCATGTTGAAATGTAAGCTCATTATAAGGCAGCTGAGGTAGGACAGGGCGGGACCTTCAAGGATTATTCAGTTATGAGGCCCTGGCCCTAGAGGCTGGACCGAGCCATGGATTGGTGGAGTGTGGGGGGTGGGGGGGACCATCCAGGGATCATCATGGGAGCTGGTCTGTCTGCCTCCCCTCCTTCCATAGGATGGCCCTCACCACTGAGGGGCCCTGCGGAGCCCCATCAGCCGGAAGGCTCTTCCCAGATGTGGTCCCTGAGCCTCAAAGCTCCCAGGCTCCAGAATTGTGAGCTCCAGAATTGTGAACGGCTCTAAGGGACCCATCTGTGGTGTTCAGGGGGAGCACAAAACAGATGAAGCCATCCATCCACCTGGAAGGTTCTGGTAGGACTGGCTGGACTAGAAGGACACTGGAAGGGGATTGGGCCGCGTGGCTTGGCAGAGCCTTACAGTTCTGCCGGCTGGCAAATGTGTGAGGATCTCACCATGAGCCTCCTGGCTCCAGGCTTGGGGTTCACATGAGTGCTCCATCTTGTGTTGGAGGATCACACAGATCCTCCAATAGGTCAAGCCCGCCCAGGCCGGGTGTGGAGGGGACAAGCGCCTCCACCTCTCCCCAAGGTGTGGCCCTCCCAGCAGCTTCAGGATTCTGCTGCTCAGGACCTCACTAAATCTTTATTGATCAGGAGTTTTGGGGCCAGACAGATGGCTCAGTGGATTAAAGCACCTGCTTAGGCGCAGCGCAGGGACTGGGGTTTGATCCCCGGTACCACATGCCATGCCAGCCACACCCCCAGGGCACAGTGAGATGGTGGCAATTGAGACTGGGTGTGACGGTGCATACCTGTAATCTCTGTGCTTGGGAGGCTGAAAACAGGAGGATCACTGTAAATCCAATCTGTGTAGTGAGACTCTGTAGACCCTGTACTAAATACATTTTTTTTTAAAGTTCTCATTTTATTTATTTTTCTGGTGCTGGGATTGAACCCAGGGCATTGGGCATGTTAAGCAAACACTCTACCACTCACCTTCATCTGAAGTCCTTTTTTATTTTGAGACAAGTTCTCACTAAAGTGCTGAATTCCACCTCAAACTTGCAAGCCTCCTGCCTCAGCCTCCTAAGAGGCTGGGATTACAGTGTGTACCGCTATGTCCAGTTAATTCAAGAGCTTTTAGAATAGTTTCCACTCTGCCACCTTCCCAACGTCAGTGGGTGGGGCTGAAAGTGCTAGTTGTCTAGTTACTGGGGTCCTCTGGTGCCCGCCCCCTCCCCGAGGCTAACAAGAGGCTCCATCCGAGGTCAGCTTATTAGTGTGGACTCCAGCGTGGCTGGAAGGGGCTCAGGACAGATAACAGCAGACTCATCCGTCACTCAGGAAACTCAGGGCTTTAGGAGCCCTGTGATTGAATCTAGGGACAAGGACCAGATGTGTTTCGGAACGCGCCTCGGGACCTGCATCTGTTCCCAGACGGGCCTTAGGTCACCTCAGATCTCTTTTTCTCCTGGTGAGATGTGGTATCTTCTGATGAGCCCCAGTCTGATGAGCACCCCGATTCCTTTCTCTGCATGATACTGCATGCATTCGTGGTCCTGCTGCATCTCCAGTTTTGTGTCTTCCTTCACGACGTAAGCATCCTTCCAAGTGAGCGCAGAGCCTTTGTGAACATTTTTCTCTCCAGGCAACGCACCACTGTTTACTGAAGTAATCTCTATGGCTAGATGATTAAACTATTCCTAATTCATCTGGTCCACGAATTTCCAATGTCATCATAACATCTGAGCACAGGAAGTTTGACTGCTGATTATTTCCCCCGGAGGGAGTTTCAGGAGAGTCTTGGAATCAGATGCAGTGAGTGGGTCTTGGAAGCGCTTGCGGAAGGTGATGGAATTACTGCCCCCGCAGGAGGCCAGGCTCGAAGGAGGGAGTGAGGCTCAACGCACAATTTCCAGCATTGATGATGGCACCTTTATTTAAAAATACCTTACTAATTTGGAAGGCCAGCAGTGGGCGGTGTCTGCCTCAGCTTCGGTTTGTTTGGTCACTGGGTCTGGGCGTTTCCTGCCTCGGGCACTTGCTCATACCGGGTTCCTGAACTCCGAGGGAATGTGGCTACAGCTTGGCACCCTGGGCGGGGCAGTCCATGTGGGAGATGCAAGGAAGGACAATGAGCCTGCCAGAAGCCAAAGTACCCACACTGTCAGGATCCCAGAGCTCTGCGGAATCGCCGGGGCTGCATCACCTGCCTCTATTTGCCCTGTGAGCACCGAAGGCTCAGGCTGGACCCACTGAAATCCTCCCTGAGTCAGGTCCACCAAACCTCAGGTGGTGGCCTCCGTGGAAATGCCACTGAAGATGCCCTTAGCTAAGGGAAGGCCGCGCTGCGGCTGGGTGAGCCCTAAGCCCACAAGCCTGGGATCTTGAGGAGAAGAAAAGACACAAAGATGGATGCGGAGTGCAGCCAGGTGATGCCTGGGGCAGAGAATGCAGTGACACAGTGGCGAGCCTCCAGGACCAGGAGCCACCTGCTGCCGCCAAGCAGGGGCTGCCTGGGACCTAGGTGGCCGGAGGTCAGCACACAGTGGGAGTGTGGGGCAGATGGGTTGTGCCAGCACAGGGGAACACCTGAGGACCATATAGACAGGTGACTCTGCCCCCAGAACCAAACAAGCTGGCAGAGACAGAGGAGGGGCCCTGCTTGCGCCATCGCGAGGCATAGCCCTACCCGCACTGTGACGAGGCTCGTGGCCTCCAGTACCTTGAGGGATCCATGTGTTGCCATGTTCCACCCATGTGGGGTCATTTGTCCAGTGGGACAGTGATTCAGGGCTCATGGCAAGGACAGATGGCACGATGAGCAGACGGTGTGGCGGAGGCCGCTGAGAGACAGCGGCCCTGCACCCCTGGCGTGTCAGAGAGCCCCTCACTCAGCACTGGCCTCCCAAAGCTCTGTTATGTCTCTGCTCCATGACTCAGCTTCCCCTTCTGTAAGTCAACAACAGCAGCAAGCACCCCATAGGGCTGTGGTAAGGGGGTGCTAGACACTGGAGCCCTGACACAGCACTCAGCTGGGTGTTGTTCATCCTTTTCTTTGTTAGTATTTTTAATTGTTTTTCTCTTTGTTTTTGAGACAGGGTCTGCCCTCCTAGAACTTTCCATCCTCCCGCCTCAGCCTCCTGAGCCTTTGCCCTGAACTCCATTCCCCTCCCTTTATTGTTTTGTACATTGAGACAAGTTCTCACTGAGTCACTAAATTGCCTGTGCTAAGCTCACACTTCCAATCCTCCTGCCTCAGTCTCCTGGAGTGTTGGGATCATAGGTGATTCTTGTACTGAGGACATGTGGAAACCACGTGCTGTGGACCAGGCCTTGCCTTCTGCAGCAGAGGGGAGCACACAGGCAGCACGGCTCGGCAGGGGGAGGCCAGGCACCTCCCCGGAAGTCCTGCCTTTTGGGTGGGCTCCCATCATCAGGGAGCCAGCAAGACTCCGGGAGTGGGCAGCACACAGGCTGCGGGTGGCTGTTTCCTCAGCCAGGCAAGAAGCGAAGTCAGAGCACACGCGCATCTTCTTCCTGCTCCCTGCCAGCCCGCATCTGCAGCTCTGGGGCCGGTCGCTGTGGCACACGCCTGGCGAACAGCGCTGCGGGTGCCTGTTGCCCACGGCTGTGCGTTCCCACATGGGCGCTTTCTCCCCAGTGAAAGCCAACACCAGCCGCCAAAGGAGGACTGTAAAAGCTTCAAACCACACTGCTTCCAAAGTGGTGATTTCATAGGAAAAAATTCAATGAGTAACAAACACAAAATAAGAAAAATAATGAAATAAAAATGCCAAGTCCTATTACTTTTCAAGCCTGAGGCGGGTCCTCAGACCCCTGCACCGCCAGCTCTGCTGTGGTGGACAACTTGGGCTGCGTGTCATGCTGAGCCTGATAAGATTCCCTGCCTACTTTGGCTGCTGGGACTCTCACGGGTAAAGGTGAAGCTGTGTATTCATTTTCTGGGGTTGTCATAACAAAGCACAATAAACTGAGGGATTAAACAGCAGAAACGCATTGTCTCGTAGACCTTGAGACCAGAGGCCCGAACTCCAGGTGCTCACATCAGGGAAGCCCCTGCTCCTGGTTCAGTCTTTCTCTGGGGTTCTGCTACGTCCTGGGTTTGTGGCAGCCGATTTCCACTCTGCACCTGCCGCTCTCTCTACATGCATCTGTGTCCAAGTTTCCCCTTTTCATAAGGATGCCAATCCCCTAACCTATTCCAGTCTGATCTCATCTTAACCTAATTATATCTAAACTCGATTTCCAAGTGAGCTCATGGGACCTAGACATCTCCCCGCTGTGTCCTCACGTGGCCCTGGCTAGTCTTGGAAGGACAGCAGGCTCACTGTCAGGTGGGTCTCTTCATGAGGCAGGAGTCCATGAAGATCCGGTTCCCACCCTTATGACCTCACCTAGATTAGTAACATCCCTAAAAGCCTCATCTCCAAATAGAGCTGCGCCAGCAATCAGGGCTTTAGCTATGAGTTCTGTGAGGGGTCACACACTTAGCCCATGACGACCCCTAAGAGCATACTGTGCATTCCATATAGCAACAACATCCCCTCCTTATCCTGTGTCCCAAATTTCCCAAGGCTCCTGTCTATTTATGTATTTTAGAAATACAAAAAAAAAAAAAATCCTGTATTTCTATAGTCTTAGACTGAGGCAGGGCTTTATCAATAACAGTAGTGAGGAAACTGCCCCATGTGTATTCAGGGGCCCAGGGGACGGACGGAAGCCAGGGACCAATGGGTCATCCTGGCCTTTCCGTCTAGGAGACCAGTGGTTTTCACTGGTGCCCTGGGAAATACTTGGGGGACTTGGGTTCAAGACTGGAGAGGGGCAGAGTGACGAGGGGCAGGAACACAGGACCCAGCATCCCCAGCCTTATGTCAACAGGAGTGCCTCGATTTCTCAAGCTCCATGGTCAGGCTTGAGTTTTGTGTCAAGGTCACATGGGTTGTTAGAAACCTGTGCCCCCACACCCCAGGGCCACAGCCAGCTGTGGGAAGAAGCCCTGGGATATGGGACGCTTCTTTTTCAATCAGTCTTCCACAAAGTCCCCTGCCACCACCTGCTTGTTTGAGACCCAGAGACCCATAGGAAAGCAACCCACTTTCTTTTGCACTCGAACACATCTGTATTTGGCCTTGATGGAATGCTATAGGCTCTGGGATTTGGGAGTTACAGACAGATTCATTAGCTGGTCCTTGGCCCCAAGTCCTGGGGGCTCAGGAGACGCTGCTGGCCTACGGCTCACCTTCCAGGGTCCCCAGCCATTGCTCCGTGCTGCCAGGCTGTGACGGGCTGCATCTCTCCCTGCCAAGGACCTGGCCACGCCTGTCTCTGGCTCCATCTTTCAGGCTAAGTCGTGTCCCCCAGTTCAGCCACCGAGCCTCCCAATGTAACTGTGTTTGGAAATCGGGCCTGTAAAGGGGCAGTGAGGTTAGAATGAGGTCACCCAGATGGGCCGTTGTCCAGTCTGACAGGTGCACTTGCGAGGGCAGACAAGCAGGACGCAGAGGAGCGCAGAGGCCCGGCCGTGAGAGGACGCAGCAGACGACAGCGAGGACAGGACCAGGGGACGCTGAGCTGCGGCACCGGGCCTCAGCCTGGGGCCTCCCACGCGCCCAGCGGCGCCTCCTGCTGTGTGCACCGCCAGTCTGGGGCTGCGCGGAGCAGCTCAGGCACGTGACCAGATACAGGTATAGATTAAATAACAAACAAGAGAATGCTTCTGAATGTGGACATTTTCACTTTCAAAAATCTATTAAAAAGTAACTTTTTAAAAAAGAATTGAAAAGGCCTTTACTGCCATTGAATGCCACTGACAGAACATGAGTCGATGCCAGCGAGGCGGGAGGGTCCTCTCACGAGTGATTTTCGAGAAAGGTGAAATTGTGCTTGTCATGCAGAAATAAAATGAGCCTGTGGTAAAGATCTCAGAGCTGGGTGTGGTGGCATGCACCTAGAATCCCAGCACTACTTAGGGAGGCTGAGGCAGGAGGAGCTGGAGAGTTCAAGGCCAGCCTGGATTACAGAGTGAGTTCAAGGCCAGCGTGGACCACATAGTGAGGCCCTGATGCAAAAAATAAAAAAATGATTTGATTTTGTTCATTAATTGGGGAGGGAAGTGGACAGATGTTTCATTTGGTTCAAAGGAGAATTGAAATAACAGTCACATCTTTCATCAGGAAAAGTTTTGTTTCAGCAAGCACGCTGCCGCTGAAGCCCCGCCCCACCCCNNNNCCGCCCCTCCGGCCCCATCTCTCCCTTCCCAGCCCCTCCACCCCCACCTCCCCTCCTCCCGGTCCCACCCAACTCTGGAGCTGGAATACAGAGCAGAAATGTGAAACGAGGGGGTGGTGGCGGCAGAACCTCTGCTGGCCAGGATGGGGTTTGGACCTCCACAACAGGGATGGTTGTGTGTTAGCGGTCACTTGCAAGGGACAAAACACTGAACAGCCAGGACCGGAAGGCAAGGGCATGCTGTGTGCAGGCCACTCCAAGTTCTCCCCAAAGCACACATCTGCCCTGGGAGGTCAACACGGGAGCCGAGGCAGTGCAGGCGCAGAGCCTGGATGAGGGCTGCAGGTGCAGCCCCTTCCTCTGACTCTGTCTGTTAGGGCTCCTATCTCGGTGACCCCCAAGCCCCCTAAGTGAGGCTCTGAGGAGGCAGCTGGATCCCAAGTGTGTGATCCTGGGAGTACAGTGGTCCGTGGCTGGCTTACCTTAGTGCTGTGTGTGGGGAGGGGAAGCCCCACCCAGGGGTGGGTGTCACCAGCCAGTAGGCTTGTAGCCTGCGGGGGATAAAAGTCCAGAAAGCTGGCTGCTTCCTGTTCCTGCCGGCCCTGCCCTGGACTGCCTCTCCTCGGCCAGGCCTTTCTGGAACCAGCTGATCACAGGCTGAGGCCTCTATGACCCGTGAACTACAGCAAATCTCTTCTTTACCTTGCAGGTATCGGGTATTTTGTCCTAGCAGTGAGAAGGTAACTAAGACTCTGTGTGTCACTCACTCTGTGTCACCCATCTGGGAGGGGCCCTTCCCGTGGGTTCCTGCCTGGAAGGAAACAGCTTGTCACTTCCTGGCCAGCTGCCCCTGGGGTGCGTTCAGGGCTTTGCGTCATTCTCTGCCCCCAAATGTTCTTATAGAAGACAAAAATAACAGTAATAACTGTAATTGATGAAGTGGCTGTCGTATGCCTGGTTCCAGGCCAGCAGGCACTTTATGAACATTTTCTGCCGGGTGTAATAGCACAGGGCTGTAATCCAGCACTCGGAGGAGAGCAGGAGGATTCCCACCAGTCGGAGGCACAGCGTGGGCTCTGTACTGAGCCTCAGGCCGGCCTGAACCACCCAGGGAGGCCTGTCTTGAGAAAACAAAAACATTTTCTGCTGCACAATTTGTTTCATTTACGTAAAAACTCACGTATATGAAATGAAAGCACTACACACCATGTGCAGGCACGCAAGGGTGTAGACAGTGATCTGTAACCTTGCAGCAACCTGTGTCCACCTCCACTCGGGCATGGAAGAGAAAGTGAGGGCAAGCTCGTGGGTGGGGGAAGAGCAGAAAGGAACAGTAGAGGAAGAGCTTGGGGTTTCTTAGCCCTAGACCCCAACTAACAGGCCGCGACCTGAGTCACCGGCTCCCAGCGCTGGATCTGCTGCCAGGTCCCACACCACAGGCGACTCGAACCACAGACCACGTCCCGGGCCGGGCTCGTCTTGTGCATCACGTTTGAGTGACTCTAAGGGGCCTGGCTTTGCTTTTCTCTGCCTGTTTGGGTGCGGCCTTCCTCTGCGATGGGCAAGCATCCCCCTGCCTCAGGGGTGCAGGGTACATTCAGAACAGAATGGGCAGAATGCTCGGGGAATGCGGATAACAGGCGGGGTGCAGCGGTGACACAGACCCAAGGGGAGGGCTGGGCTAGGAGACAGGGTCTTCCAAATTCCTTTAGGCTGGCCAAAAGCAGAAAAAAGGCAGCCAGGCACACCTGTCGCCCTCGCTACTCAGGAGGCCGTGACAGGAGGATCTCTGTAGCATAGAGAGCCAGCGAAGGCCACCAGGCTTGTGTGAAGGCAGCGTGGAGTGGAAGTTAAAGACCGTGTGCTCTGAACAAACAGAAGTGTGTCTGATAATGGGAAGGAGAGTGGGCGAGGCGGGGCGGGAGGTCCCGGGAACACCTGTGCTTGCTCTTCTCCCGCAGGCTTACACCTCAGCGGCCCAGTCCTCTGAAGTGTCCCATGTAGATTCCTGGGTGTCTCCAGGACCTGCGAGCTTCCTCGTCCTAGCGCATGTCCTTTTTTTTTTTTTTTCTGAATTTTATTGATAAACAGCAATTAGACAGTTTCAAATCAAATCGCTAGGACAGATTCAACAA
>NDGN011349934.1:0-12634 GCA_002564285.1 Tympanoctomys barrerae | reverse complement strand
GTGTCTTACTACACAGATCTGACTCATAGTGATCCCTCTGTTTACAGCCTCCCAAGTGCTGGGATTATAAGCACACACCACCACACCCAGTCTCAATCGCTGTCTCAGCTCATCCCCAGGGCAGAGGCAGCATGGCAGGCCTGGGGATCAAACCCCTGGCCTCTGCATCTACCTAAGCAGGTGTTTTAATCTGCTGAGCTATTGGGCTGGCTCCACACTTTATTCTTAAGAAACCAGCAAAGAACAATCATTTTAGGCAGGATGGTAACATTTTTAAACAAAAAATTAATGACTATGACTTATTCTTCTGTTCTTTATCCTTCCTATCCCCTGAGAAACAGGAATATGTCCCAAGATCATTCATGTTTTAGGGCCTGACATCAGTATTAGCAAACCACTTCCAAATAGATTACATGTTTGCTTGGGATCATTTTTTAAAGAGATTAGTGTACAATAAGGAAAAGAATTTGTAATCTGACATTCTGGTCATATTCACTACAACTGCTTCTAGCAAAACAATCAAGACAATGTCTTCAAAACCACCTTAGAGACAATATAATGATAATGTTGAAACATTAGATGCTAAAAATGCATAGTTGAATATTAAACACTAGGAGTATGTGCCCTATTTAGCAGGAAAAGTGTACTTTAAATTCTAAATGAAGCCAAAAGCCTTATTAGAATTTGCTTTGACCACCTTCATGAAGATTAATGTGTTAGTTTTGCACATTTTTCTTCACACTTTTAGAATCAACATACAAGTGGAGGCATTGCTTATATTAGGAAATAGTTTGGGTACTACTCCATCTCTCCCTAAAACCTTGTCATTTAAATATGGACTGCAATATCAATAAAACAGCAATAGCAATCAAATCAATCTTCCATTAATGGGAAGACTCTGAAATTCAAGTATAGTAATAATTTGGTTCACAAAGGCTTCTGTCTGCAAACAAAAACATTTATCAAAATTTTACCTCTGTTCACAAACTCCACACTGGGTGACAAATATGACAATAACCATCTCCCCACACAAACATGAACTTAGCTTTTTTCTTTCCCCAAACCTAAAACAAATTAAGTTCGTAAACCAAAGCACCATTGTATGTGGAAGGATATAAATAGAAATGAAAACAAATTATCACCCAGTGGTGATTCATGCATGATCGTGTATAAACTTTAGTATAACTATAGGCTGAATACTGGGATTTCTTTCAGTGTTATCATTTCTATCAATAAAGCTGAACCTTTTTTTAAAAAAAAATGTATTTAATACAAGGTCTACATGGTCTCACTATGTAGATCAAACTCATAGTGATTCTCCTGTTTTCAGCCTCCTAAGCCCTGGGATTACAAGTACGCACCACCACACCCAGTCTTAGTCGCCCTCTCAGTGTGCTCTAGGAGCAGGGCTGGCATGGCAGGCGGGGGATCAAACCCAGGCCTCTGTGTTCTGTCTAAGCAGGAGCTTTAATCAGCTGAGTTATCTGGCTGGCCCTATATTGTTTTTGAGAGGTGGTTTTTTTTGTTTTTGTTTTTGGTTTTTTTTTCAGTACTGGGAATTGAACTCAGGACTCTGTGGCTTGCCAGGCAAGTGCTTATTCTACTGAGCTATCTCCCTGGCCCATTGAGAGTTTTTAAATACTTCAGATTAAAAACTTATTTAATTTGTTGGTACTGGTAAATAAATCACATTCTATATCCCCATTTTACAAATGGCGTAATGTAAGCATTCTGTTGTGTTAAAAAGGAAGAAAAGTCCACTTCAATTCTTGGCAGCAGTTCTTGGTAGACAGTTTGTTTTCAGTCAGGATCACATTGACAATGTGAAGATGCCAGTTCTCTCCCAGGTACAGGCACCCTTGACCCTTCTTATACACAGATTTGAGAACCTTGCATTTGCTTAAGGAATAGCTAATCATATATGTCGATAAGAAAGAGCAAAGCACCTTGCACTTTTCTTTTCCTAGCATACTCCCCTATGAAAGACAGATGTGTTGTGTCTAATTATTTGATGATTGGTATCGGGAGAAACATTAACATAATTGGCACATTTGTCCTAATTAACCAAGGGAAACTGCCACATGCTGCACAAGATGAAAAGTGAGTCTTGCAACATTAGCTAGAATAATCTCCGTCTATCTGCTAGGTCACCTGACGTGTCCCAAACAGAAGCTGTCAAGTCCCAACCCTGGGGTAGAAAGGACACAACTAGTTGTGGAGTGCGCACACAGCTCAAGAATGGAGGCTCGGCCACGGATCGTTGTGTACGGGTACATTAATCAAACAAATGGGAAAAGCAATTATGGGGCAATTATCAAATGCGCACTCAGCCAGGCAAGCCTCTCAGAGGAGGGAAACTAGCCTCTGAGTCGGCCAGGTTCACTGGCTGCTGGGGAGGGACAAGCGCGAAGGTTCTGTGTACTAGTTTGTTTTAACCTTGCCAATTTAGAGCAGTGTTGCTTTTAAAATTTTCTTTTTGAGATGGGTTCTTACTATGTTGTTCAGGCTGAGCTTGAACTCAAGATTCTCCCATCTCTGCCTTCTAGAAAGTTGAGATTACAGGATGACCATATCTGGCTATATCAGAACTTTTAAAATTTTGCTATATTTTAGAGTCATTTGGGCCACAGGGCACACAGGTGTACACCTGGAAGTTCAGCTGTTTGGGAGGCTGAGTTAGGAGGACTGTTGTGTGAGACTACTGTGGTCAATGTAGTAAGACTTTATATCAAAATAAAAAATACAAGCCAGGGCTGGGGAAATAGCTTGGTGGCTTAAGCACCTGTTTGGCAAGCACAAGGCGCTGAATTTGATTCCTGGTACTGCACAAAAACAAAAACAAAAACAAGCCAGGGATATAGCTCAGGGCCACAAGTAGCCACCTGGCAAGTACCAAGTCCTGAGTTTGATTCATGGTACCATCCCCCAAAAAATTTAAATAAAAAAATGCAAAATATTTATGATGTAGCTCAGGGTGAAGGCTCTAGTTTCAATCTGCAATACTTAAAAAAATCATTGATCAGGTTGCATGCCAGCCCATGTTATCAGTATTTCTAGCATGGGACATACACATCGGTATTTCCTAGCCATTCTTAGGCAATTCCAATATGCCTGCAAGTGTGAGGCCCAGTAGTACAGACTGGTTCTGATGAGCTTGCTGAAATGTAGAACCTGATTAAGTGGTTGGGCACCCTGCCTGAGATTCCTCGCGGGAAGCTCGCATATCATGCAAACTTAGAACATCCATGGGCCACAACATGAAGATCAAGGCCTTACAGTTCTGAAAGATCTCTACAGCTAATAAGCCTTCAGTATACTCTCATAGGTAGGGTTTGGCTCCAACTACTCCGGAGACTGAAATCCTCATATTATTTTCTACTTTGCTTTTCACATTGGCAGTAGATGTCTGAATGTCCTTTGTAGGTGCTTTAAAAAACCAAGGATATGTTTACTGTGGAGAATTGCACTGGGTGTCCTCTCTCACCAAGAATGGGAAGCTCTTTTGGCTGTGCATCAACATGCTTGTGAGATCCAGAATAGAAGAAATAGTCATTCCCTTCTTTATTGATAATTATACAATATGCTTTGCATCTTTTATCAAGTTTATAAAATTATGGTTATTTTAATGCTTTAAAAAATACTGGTCTTCAAGCAAGTTGAAATTACAGTTTTGGACCATTGTGATAAACAAGTCAAAGAATAGCAAAAAGCAGTGGAAACAACCATGCCATTTTGCTCAGCTGTAGCTTCTGCAAGGGAAGAAATTTGCCAAGAAAGAGAATTTGTTTTCCTGCTGGGGAAAGACTCCCCTAATTGCACATATGTCTGGCTTACTGCTCTTGAGAGCTGAGCATACACAGACCATGTTGAGGCAAACTTGTCCTGCAATCTGAAAATTTACCTGAGACCACAAAGAAGAAAGGCATGTAGATGGATGAATGAATAGCAACATGACTGAATAAAGAAGTTAAAAGGCCCAAACTCTAAAGTAGAACAATGTATAAAAGGTGATCAAAAATACTTAATGTTAAAAATTTAAAATACATTACCCAGAAGACATCATCCCTCTCAGAATAGTCGCCCTTGCCTTGAACACATTTAGCCCATCTCTCTTGCCACTTTATGAAGCAATTCTGGAAGTCCTCTTTCATGCATGTCTTTATGCAATTGCTGTAGTGAGGGCTTGCAAGAGAAAAGATTTAATGCAGAGTACATCATTGATAGGATTCTTTTATGATATTCACCAGAGAGTCCAAAGCAAAGGAGTGCCAGAGATCCATGGTGATGTCCTCAGGAGAACAGCTGGAGACCAAGAGCACGCAACAACGTCTCATGTACGTCTGTATCAAGGATCTGCACTGGGAAGGCCCAAAGGTCAGTGGTAGAAGCTACAATGTCTCACCCACGGGGTGAAGGATCTGTCACCAGGCTTAGGGATATGCACTGTAGCCAGAAAACAGCACTCAAGGTAAGGACTGGTGGGCCCCCAAAAAGAATCATAGCCATCCTCAGCGATAGCAAGGACCTGAGCTACTCCCACAATGGCAACAGCTGAGTTCGTATCAGGAAAATCAGGTTGACAAACTTCTCCAGGAGAATTAACAGCACAGCATCTTCCCCTCTAGTTCTGCTTTTATGTTGTTGGAGGGCCAACATTCCTCAGCTGGGCCCTCCATGTCCAGAACCATGCTGATACAAGTTGAATATTTGTTATTCCACCACTGTGGTGTTAACAAAACTATGATAAATGCTTCTGCTCAGTACTATCCAATGAAATGGCAGGCTCATAAAAACATCATGGTGTCCCCCCATTACATTATTTATGAGAGCTAGCATCAGGACATCCAGCTGTTCCTCAAAGTCAAAATGACCGTAAAAGGTAAATGTTCTGAGTTGATTCAGGAATCAAGGCAGCCATTAGAGCATAGCTAAATACATTCAAGAAAGAGTCCTGACAGAACTGCTCCAGAAAGTAGCAAGAAGGATGGGATAAACATGTGCAACTTGAGGGGGAATATTATGAGGGGGGTAAATGACAATGTGTCTTCTATTGTAATACATTTCTAAAAATATTTTTATAAAATATCATATTTTTCATACTTCCTGCAACAATATCTTCCAAGGGGACAATATTACACAGAGGTGTCCTTTGGCTATCTTTTCCAGGACATAAGGACTATTGGCCTGACAAATCCATGGTTGATATTTAATTCTTAACAAGCTTTATTGTTAACTTACATTTTAGGATAAGTAATCATTAGCCTTTTTTTCTTATTTACCAATTAAAAGTGTTCAGGAATACAACTACTAAGTTTGCCATATTTAGAAACTGCAGTCTTTTGGTCTCTATAACAACCGTCTTCTACCCATAATGGGTTTCCATTAAGTAGTGTCTGTAAGCAAATGGAGAACCACTGAAAGAAATTCCACACTAAGAGCACGTGTCAAAGAAACATGATAAATGTTTTAAAAGAACGAAGAGCCCTTGAAATAAGAGACCCTCCCACCCTGTGACTGTGGGCATTGCCTTTGCCTGTTGTGCCACTGGAAGACAGATTATACTTGAAAACATTTGAGATCTACTGGCCAATGGAGTTAGCGCATCTAATGAAAGCTCATGCCAGTGAGTCTGCTGCACTTTAGCATGGGAGAACTCACTTTCTCCTGAAAGACCAAATCTTCCCTTCATCCAGCAAAATCACATTAAAATACGTCTTTCAGAGTCTTTAATTTTCATGGAAACCAGAATGTGTCTGTACTTCATTATGTTTCAATACTTCTTCTATTTTTTCCCCTTGGAGAGACAACCAGTTGCTCTTTCTTATATCATGGAAAGATCCCCTTTTAAATGGTGGCCTTGTATGCATTCTCATACTTCTAACATCTAATTTCCATGTGACAGCTAGGATGATCTTGTAAAGGTACACAGACAGACAGACAGACAGACAGACAGACAGACAGACAGACAGACAGACAAAAACAAATGAAGTCATGGAAATTCCTCATTCTTTAATGGTTTTTCACACACTTGGCTGGGACTCCACACCCCTGAGGGCCTGTTGCTCCACTAATATCCTCCCAGGCTGCCATTGTTCTCTGGGTCTCAGATGCCCAGCCTCTGTAGTCACCTGGCTATAGCAGCTCCTGCTGGGGGTGTGTCCTGCCACTCCTCCTGCCTGGAAGGTTCTAACCCAGATCTTTTCAAAACAGGTTCTTGATCTTAGCTCAAACAGCATCTCTTCATATAGCTTTTTCCTTGACTCTTAACTGACTCTCCACCCGCAACAACTACCACTCTGTCATATGACATTGTTTCCCTTAACTTACAGTTACATGAAAATTTCTTCTTTTTAAATTTGGACTCTTTATTGTTTCTCTCCTCTAGGGACTTTTACAGACTTCTATTTTCTGCAACCACAAGAGTATCCAAAATTCAGTGAATTGATAATAAAAAAACCCCATAGTCTTGAGTGAACCATTACATATGTAGAAATCAAGCCCCAAATCTGTAAATCAGACAAAGCCTATTTTTTTGAAAGTTGATATTGATATTGTTAATTTTATTATTATCTCTGATTTACGAGATTAACTGGGTTTGTGGTGAGCTCTGTAAGTATTAAGAGGAGACTGAAGAGTGAGGGTAATCATAGTAAAGCAGTTGTGTAGAAAATAGTAATTTACAAAGACTAAGAACTGCTAGTAAGAAATTTCATCCTATCTGTGAAGACGATTTTCAAGGCCTACATCATATCACCATTAGGGCTCCTGCTTGTCATTACCCTTATGCCAGGAGAAAGCTCCAAAAGGCCTTACTAGGCACCAAAAGCAATGTCCTCCTTCAAATTAACGTTCGAATTTTTCTCTCTGAATCTCTTTTGTCTGCAAAGAATAGCAAGCCTACCTTAGGAGACCATGCACCTGCATGGAAAGCCATCCACACAAAGTTCCAATATGAAGGAAGCCAGCAAAACTCGAGCAGCTCTCAGGATGCAGAGGGCCCATGGACACATTAATAATCAGCTGGAAGGAGATTAGCTGATGGTGCCAGCAGCTTTTTGCCGTGACAGCATCAGCTTTAAAAAAAAATCTGCTCCCTGTTTATCACAACTAAACTTAGCACAAGTAATCTATTCTTTTACATTTCACCCCATATTTTCCCACTTGCTAATTAGAGATGCAAATGTTGATAAATAAGATAACTGTTTTAAGTACAACTAGGTCAATAAGTTGAACATTGTGCCCTGTTCTTCCAATTAAACTCCTATGAGAAATAGCTCCATTATAATTAGAGAAGCAATTATCCTCTTGTTAAAGGTGAAACAGATCACAGGTTTTAGTGAAGAATTCAGTTTTGCTCCTTCTCCTGTGCCAACAAATCTTGTATCCATTGAAATTTTGATCCCAGTGCTCTCCAAAAAGGGATATCTGATGAAATAAAGAATCTCAGCATATATTTCTGCCTCATCATGTGACTATAACATTTTCTAGGCATAAACTAGAATGAGCAAAGAGGGATTAATTTCATAGAGCACAGCTATTATGCCACTGGAGCAACCAGCGCCAGTTCCATGGGTGTATTAATTTTCTCACATCTTCAGGGAGATGAGGGAGTTTTGTCTGTGGAAAGGGAAACAAGTGCCTCATCAAAAACGGAAGAAAAGAATTATATTTCTGTCTTGATCCTAGCAAAAGTGTTATAAAAATACTGAGTAATATTATATGCAAGCATTTCTGAGATTAGTTTTTTTCCTTTTCTTCACACAGTCTAAATTCAAATTTTAATAGGACTATCATTAACCTCCCCTATAAGCCTTGAACTAAAGTATCTCCCAATGGTCTCTTATTCCTGGCCCTAGTGGGTTGGAATCCTGATCTTAGGATTCAGCCTGGTGTACTGTCTCACCCCCATGATGAGTTTGTTAAATAGGCTCATATTTTTCAAGAATGAAAATTACTCCTTGTCTAGAAAGTTCTGTTTATTAAAAGCACAGTGTATCATATCCAGTAGGAGCCCCTCCTTTACCTTGGTTAAAGATGCTTAGACAACCTACTAAGTGACCCATAATCTGATGATGTGAAAAACAACACCTAAACAGAAAAGTGTTTTGTGTGCCATCATAATCATACCAGATAAGCAGAATTACATAGATAAACTGCAAGCCAAATCAGGGCGAAATGAAACCGTGATAGATGGGGGACTACCCTTTTGCCAGTCACCCTAATTCACCCATACCAGTTATTAAATAGTATGAAATAGTTTCAAATATGTGGTTAAGTGACCAAACACTCCCATACCCTGGTTGGATTCCAGGGCTACCCTGTGATTGTGAGATGAAAGGGGTTATCTCTGATGCCACACAAGGCTCTCTGGATTCTGCTCCTGTGGTAAGCATGCTATATAGTTCCTAGATATTTTAATAACATCACTAGTGTCAGAAAGAGGAAGTACAGGACAAGAGAAGGAAGCAGCCAAGTCTACACTCAGAAACTCTTGTTCTTTGTTCCTCCTATCAGAAGAGGTTCTTAGTCAAAACCACAAAACATGAAGAGATGGAATAGGAGGGATCCTCGACTTGTCTCTTCCTTCTGAGGCTATTATTTTCTTTCCTTAGACTTAAAAACATGATCTGTTCACAGTAAGTTCCGCCCAAATTTCCTCTTTGGGAGAAGACACAAGGGCTGTTATCTGGGACCACGAGGGGCAAATGCATGAAAGTAACCTGAATCACCAAGTGAAGGCAGCCGGCTCTCATGCCTTGCTGTAGAGATTTACTTTACTATTGGGATACTACACTGGGTTACACTGGGTTACCTATCCCATAGTTTTCTACTGTAGCTTTGCAGCCAGCTGTGCTTCTCCTCAGTAGTTGTGCCTGTGGAAACAGGAAGTGATCTCTGTGTTTAGCCACTCGGTACAAGGAACAGCAAGGTATGTGGACATGTGCAAAAGTGCAAAGTGAGGTTTTTGCCCATGTGATATTCCATGTAACAGGTTTGTGTATGATTTTCTGGCCAAAGTAGGGGTAAAATAGACCCATCCCATTCTTGTGTTAAGTAAATATGACATGTACTACACTGGAATGTGGATGTTGCTAACAGCAGCTGCACCTAGGGAAACCAGGAACAAAACTTAGTACAATGGCACACGTGCATGCACACACAAATGCACACACACACACACACACACACACACATACCAGATCTGGAAGTTTTGGAGGAGGCTGAAAGTGAATCATCAGGTGACTCATGCAAGGATGATGACAATGATGATGATGACTTTGATGGTATCAATGCAAGCCAAAGCTCATGTGACAGTGTGATGCAGCAAGAATCAATAGATACAGACACAGGGTGGAAATGCCTCCTTGATTCAGATGACAGAGAAAACACCAATTTGACTACATATTTGACTAGTCAAAATAATGCAAATGGCCAACCAACCAAAAAGAATGATCTAATATAACTAGGTCTGAAAATGTAGTGAAGACAGGGGTGAAAGCTATTGGATAGAATGGCAGCACTGTCATTCAATGTTGGGAATTGTCTGTAACAAATGAAATGCTACAAGAGGTTGTGGAATATACAAATGAGGAGATTAAAGCAAAACATTCTGTATTCATCCCTAGTCATACTCAAAAATGTGTTTACTATGACACCTTACTAGCTGAATTGAAAGCATTCACAGGTCTATATTTAGCACGGATTCTCATGATAATCACAGGAATGTAAAACATTGATGGAGAAGTGATGGATGTGGGCTCAAGGTATACAGAACACTAATGGCACTGAGCAGATTTAGTTTCCTTCAAAATTCTTTGAGGTAGGTCAGTGTATGCATATAATCCCAGCATAAGAAAGGCTGAGGCAGGAGGATCACCAACAGTTTGAAGCCAGCCTGGGATACATAGTGAGTTCAAGGCCAGCCTGAACTATAAAGCAATACCTTGTCTCAAACAAAAGAAAAAAAATGTGTCAAGGTTGATGACAAAACACTTGCCAAGACTTGTTGCTCTCATCTCCAAACTAATTGGAATGTGATATTCACCAGTTTCTAATTGATATTACACTGGATAATAAAGCACAAATTTGTTACATTTGCTAATAGAGCACAAGTTGACCAGTGTAGTAACTGTATACAAAAACAAAGCAGAAATTCCCAATGAAATGGTGCAATTTCAAAACATAAACTGTACAGTTTAATTTTTGGATTTCAGAAAGCTATAATGTTGGCCTCATGTATAGCAAAGAAAAGCAAACTGGTACTGCTGATGTCAACAGAGCACTGTGATGGAAATACTAGTAGGGTGTGATTTCACATTTGATATTTCATTTTATTAACATCTTATTTTTCAGATAAGTGCATGTTATACAGTATAGTAGGAAGTTTCTGACAAACTAGAAGAGAGCTGACTAGAATGGCCTGCCACACCAGGAAGGAAAGCGAAGCATGCATGCTGTCAGCAGACGTGAGATGCACACACGGAAAATGGAACATGTAGTTGTCATGTGTGAAGACTGCCATAGGTGTGACAACTCAGGCACAGATTATTTTTTGTGTGCATAGTTCTATTGGCATTTTCATTGTATTTCATATAAGAATTTATTTCTGAATTATCTTTTAGGTCTTTTTAAGCAAGAAAACAGCAGATGTGAAAATGCTTATGCCTGTTCTAAACACACAATACATATTAAGAATTTAATACTTTATTTTGATATTTTATGTTACTGTTAACATTGCTTAAAATAATAGGAACCTCCTAAAAGAACAGGAAAACCAGTGAAGGCAACAACGTCCCACAAAAAGGCCCAGAGAGCAAAGCACACGTGCTGTCAGCATGAGCAACCTGTGTGTAGAGAACCTGCTTTTGTCATGTGTGAAGACTGCCTTAGCTGTGATAATTAAAGATTATTTTTGCTGTAGAGTTATATTTGTATTTTAATTATAATTCAGAAAGAAATTTATATCTTTTGCTATTTTATAGACTTTGTACATCAAGTGTTAAAAATGTTAACTTTTTATTAATACTCAGTATTAAAAATTTAAAAATTTACTTTTTTTATTTTTTTCATTGTTTAATATAATAAAACTCATAAACTTAAAATTAATAATTAATCAACAGAAATATTCTGAAGAACAAAAGTGGGCATTATACTTCCAGCACAATGCTCTTGTAACACACAATTGATGCCTGCCCTTGCCAGAACCTTCCATGGCATCAGTGTGAAGGCATTTCCTGTGTGAAGGACACCGCAGTGTCTCTTCCTTCATAGGAAAGAAGTATCTATGGACTCCAACCAAAGCAAATGGGTGAAGAGCATCAGAGGACCTCTGGTGTCTCTGTAGAATAGAAGTTTCTCCAAAACATACCCCACAGTGCTGAGAGGGGACAGAGTGCTCAGGGACTATTTTAGAATTCACGTGGTTGAATTTAATGCTCTGTGAATTACTAAGTGATAATATAATAATAGTACAAATCACAGCCAATGTTCCTTGACTGTTTTAGATATGTGTTCAGTTATATGCATAGATCATCTTGTTTAAACCTCATCATCATATTGTGCAGATTCTATTATTATTTCCCTTCTATAACTGAGGAAACTTCGGTTCAAAAAATTTATATATTTTGTCCAATTCTAAAGAACTAAAAATGAGCCTGCTTAAATTTAAACCTGGAGTTCCTAAAGAAAATTATGGGAGCTGGGGAGATAGTTCTGAGGTCTAAGTGCCTACCTGGCAAGCACAAGGACCGAGGTTCGATCCCCAGTACCCCATGCCATGCTGGCCACCGAGAAGGGGTATGGCGGTGCACACCTGTACTCCCAGTGCTGGGGAGGCTGAAACGGGAGGATCACTAGGAGTCTGAGTTGCGTAGTGAGACCCTGTACCAAATAAATAAATACATTTTTTAAAAAACAAAATTATGTTAACATTCTACTGAACAGAGGACAAAATGCCAAAATATGGGGAAACTAAATGTCATTACTAGAGCCATGTCTATGTGTTTATTTAAACCAATGTGTTACTATTCTGAGATTTGAGTTCTTGGAAAATTTACTGGCTTAGAAAGGAAGGAAGAAAATTACTATTTCTTGGTCCTCTGCAGAGAATATCCAGTACTGTATATGATTATTTCCTTAATGGAGTTACACAGCTGCTTGTAAGCCACAGGCCAAAGGACTGATCAGTCATGTGCTCACTGCACACCTACTGCCTGACTACCTCACACTCACTTGCCTTGAACTCCAAAGCAGCAACTAGCTGTGTGGCCTGACTTAACAAAGAATGATGAGCCATTATAAAACACAGGAGTTCTACCTGCTGGTCTCTTTATTTATTTATTTATTTATTTATTTATATTTTTATGCAGGGGTCTACAGGATGTTCAGGGTCTCACTACTAGATTGGACTTGTAGTGATCCACCTGTTTACAACCTCCCAAGAGCTGGGATTACAGGCACATGCCACCATGTCCAGTCTCAATTGTCGTTTCAGCATGCCACGGGGGTGGGGTCAGCAGGGCAGGCCCTGGGATCAAACCCCTGGCTGCTGCTTGCAGGCTCTTCCTCTTTTTCTCTCTGTCTCTGTCTCTCTCTGTCTCTCTCTGTCTCTGTCTCTCTGTCTCTCTGTCTCTCT